>JAZGTJ010016497.1:0-12628 GCA_036877575.1 Botia almorhae
CTGCATTGCTGCGACAGAGATGTCAATACGATTATATTCTAGCGCCCCCATCTGGCCATTTCACGTTACAGGCGAGACGGGGCAAACTGCCGGAGAACAATAAGAGAAAGCGACAGAACGCAGACTTGAGTCAAGACCGGGACTAGATTTTGTATTAAATATAAAAAGTAGTTTGATCAGTGGGAGAGGGATTTGATCAGTATTATAAAAGATCGAGAGAGAGGGATTTGATCAGTATTATAACAGATCGAGAGAGAGGGATTTGATCAGTATTATAACAGATCGAGAGAGAGGGATTTGATCAGTATTATAACAGATCGAGAGAGAGGGATTTTATATTTCTTTTTTATGAGCGAATGTATGTTTATATTTCTGTGAATCATTCTCAGGCTAAATATGACATAGGAAAAGACCCCAAAGCAATGAAAACCAAGCAGCTGATCTCATATTAAGAGTGAACAAACAATAACACGAAGCGTTAACTACACATTTATCACGAGTGTGACACCTTGAGGTAAAAGGAGCAGCAGGATTCCCAAATTCCCAAACCAGAAATGTGTGGTGCAATTGACCAATGATCCATCTGCCTCATATATTAGCCGACCAACACAATCTGCAGATCTGCATCTAGACGACAGGTGTTTATTTCCCAGCTGACATGGAACGTTCTCAGAGCATTGGCTAGCATTCTCTAAAAGTTCTCTCAACGTTTTCAAAATGTTTTTGCTGTAACATTAGCAGAACATATATTTAACATTGTATATGATATATCAAAAATGTTATTTTTAAGTAGTTAGTGGAACATTTAAAAAATGTTACAGACTTGATGTTTGAATAACGTTCTTATAACCAAGCAGTAACATTAATACTGCGTCTAAAAACCTTTTTAATGTTTTTGTTACTAAACGGAAATGTTATGGAAACATTCTTACCACCTTAAATTGTAAGCTGGGTTGCAGCTGCACTTTTAAATGTACCATGTTTCAGTAACTCTGAATTCTTTGCTGCAGAAAGTAACTAAATATTATCTGACCAAGTGAATTACAGAGACGAGACCTTAATTATTCTGTTTTATCATTTTAATCTTGTTATTGTACAACAATGATGTCACGAATGCTTTAATGACGTTTTTTGTACACACAAAAAGACAGTCACAAATGTGAACTTACAGTTTAGTAACAAACTAACCTCCATCCCTCCTTATTTTCCATTCCTTCCTTTTTTAGAATCAGACTGTCGATTATATTGTGTTTTGTGATGTCGTACATGATGGCTTTATAAATCGCCACATATAAAACGCTAGACATGCAGAGTCTTTCTAATCCATCATCAGTTAACTGTCTGTTACAACATCTGGACAAATCTAAAGACATTTAAAGCACTACACATTCTCATATATATATCTAAACTATTAACTATTGTTTTAAGAAATATGCCGTCTTGTGTTGTCTGTTAATCCTATTTTTCTAGAGTACAAATATGAAAAGCTAAACATGTGAAACCTACAGTCCACGGTGCAAATAACAGTAATAAATGTGTCTAATGTTAGCGGTATATTTTGCAGTGCAGTGTGAGTAAAGAGGAAATGCTTAACCCTGTTTCACACACACACTTATGCAACATTCATAAGTGCAACATTGTGCAAGTGTATCTGCTTCCCTTATACAGTACGAACGTTCGGTTTAATATTAACTTTGTGCAATGAGGTGTTTGATATTTTGAATCAGGAATGTGTATTTATAATGCCGTCTGCATGTACTGTGTTGAGTGAGTAAGCATGTATGCATGAATGCTTCTGTGTATGTGTGTTTGAGAGAGAGAATAGCAGAATGTGTATCCCCCCATAATCATTCAGTATCTTTCAGGTATATGAAGATTTCTGAGTCTGACTGCAGGGTTTACTGGCTGGCTTTTCAGCGCAGGCTGCTGGCAGGGATGCAGTCACACAGGGCCCTCCTCTCTGCCCTCAGGACCAAACTCTCTGTCTGCAAAAACACACAGGAGATGAAGCAGTTAAGACCCACATGTCTAAATTTACTCCAGACAGCAAGTGAAGCGCAGCTGTGGCATACGTGGAGGAACGCTTTGATTCTTAGTGATTTTCAAATCGGTTAAACTGGGTTATATCACCTTCATTAAAGAATTGCAAAATGTATAAGAATAGACATTGAATTGTTACTGGTCTTGTGGCTCAAAACGTTTACACTGATTTTATAGTCTTACCCGTGAGTCCAGGTTAAAAGCTGTTTTCTTTAGATCCTGCAAAGCTCTCTGCATGAACTCAAAGGCATGACAGTCAACACATGGCCGACCTGTAAACAAAGAAACAGAGAAATGTGTGCGGGAGGTGATGACTTCACATTGACCAACATCATGACTAAAGCAGAGTCATGGTGCCCGTTTACCCAGCTAACAGGGAACGTTCTCATAACATTCTCTAACATTATCAAAAAAACGTTCTTGCAGTAATGTTAGCAGAACTCTTTTTAACGTTATTTGTCATATAGACCAAAAACATTATTCCAAGGTTGTTAGTGGAACGTTTTAAAAACGTTACAGAAATGAAAAAGGTTGAATAATCAAGAAATGTACAATAATGTACTATTAATACAACGTCTGAAAACGTTCTAAACGTTTTTAGAACTGTCAAAATGTTATGGTTACTTAATGGAAACGTTCGTACAACGTAAAATTTTTAGCTGGGTAAACCCCAACGTGTTACATCCTTCTATGATGATTTTAAAACGGAAACGATACATCCTCGTTGTCTATAACATCACAGGGACACTGAGGTCCTCGTGTCTTACTCTCTGCGGGGATGACCGTCCCTGATTCATCAGCGTTGATGAAACACGCGAGCTGGACCAGAACCAGCAGCATCACTGAGAGAGCTGCGGATGACCTCATACTGTCGAGCAGCATCACTGAACAACACCTGCCGAATCACAACACGAAAACAAACCACAAGCACAATATTGTAATGTTTGCATTTCAATCTTTCATCCTAATCGCCTTACAAAAGCCCAGACTGGCAAACAGCGTATTGGGCTTCATTTTGCTTTTGTCTTGATACAGTAAAATATATGATCACAAAAATACTCATATCGCAGTACTGTACTGTACATTTTTACAGCTAATAAGAGCGGAATAGAGCACTTGTATTACCTGCGGTCTCGGATAAAACCAGACTACCGTTAGTCAAACCACCGCCCTCGAATTCAGACAGAAGCGTCACTAGGTCGAATCGCGTTTTGGTCATGTATTTTGCCCTTTACAACACACCGTAGGACGCAGCCTTAACGTTCGCTCTGATTGGTTCCCGAGGGTCACATGGGTTCAAACCACAGATGATAGAATTAATAAGACACCAAAGTTTGATGACTCTGAATGAGGAAAAGTGCACCGCTCACAGGAGCTCGCTACAGAATGTTGAGAGGGATTTGTAAGAACAAAAATGTTTTTATAGCCCAAGTGATCTTAAGAAGATATAGTATATATATATATCTGTATAGAAAATATAGTGATTTATTTTAGAGATATAAACTGTCTTCTCCCATTCCCCCATGCAAAGATGGCCGCCGAGTGCGGAGACTTCCTTAAAGAGACTTTGGTTCAAACTATAATCGCTTTGATTTCGGCTCGTCAGATTTGACGTTTTATTAGAGTTAAGTTGTTTTTTGATGTGGCTTTGATAAACTACTACCCTTTTATTTCAGAAAATATCAGAATCAAAAATAATAATCTTTTAGGATGACATACACACATCAAATTAATCATCCTGTTGCTGTTTTTTGAAGGTTATGTACTGGTTGTGATTACATGGGCCCTGCGCATTTTTAATTATTATAATACAACGTACAGAATATAGAAGATACAAGGTACGGATTCTTAAAAAAAACATACCGAATGACAAAACAACAGAGCAAGGCAAAGAACTATGTTTACTAAAAAATGATACATTAAGAAATTACAGTGTAAAAAAAGTATTTTGACATTTTAAACACAAAACTAAATCATCCAAATACAAATAAAAGAAGTGACAGATAAATCAGTTCTAGCGAAATATCCTTCAGCATTAGGGATGTTTTTATTGCTTTCTTATTAGAGGCTGAACGTATGGAGTCATACAATAACTTTAAATGAATACATAAAAAGTTAAAGGTGGGCCTTCTTGCCTGCGTGTGTGTGCTGTTTTAGGTATCCTGTTAAAATGCCCGATCTGGTTATTAATCTTTTTCCAAGATGGCGTCGATGAGGGAGAGCGACACAGGCCTGTGGCTTCACAACAAACTGGGATCGACGGACGAGCTGTGGACGCCGTCGAGCATCGCCTCCCTGCTTACCGTGTCGGTCATCGACAACATACGGCTGTGCTTTTCCGTGCTGTCGCCTCCGGTAAAGCTGAAGCTTCTGCTGGGGATGCTGCACCTCCCGCGCAGGACGGTGGATGAGGTGCGACTGCAGGACTCGCTCTGACCCGCCGCAAACACACTCACATGCGGCATGTTTTGGAGGGGTGTCTGCTGTGTTGTATGTTGCCGACACGTGTGTGTGTGTTGCATGTTTAATAACATGGCTTCAACTTTGAAAGTTACACCGCTGTCTGTAGTCATGCGAATAATCTCTTTCAGTTGAATTATTGTTTACATAAAGTACAGTGGTAACCATAGTGACGGGCAAGATACAGTACAATAGAACCGTTACTGTACAACTGTAATACAAAAATTAAAATTGAAAATGATGGAGGAAATCTGTGTGCGCTTGAAGATCCATATGAATAAATTAACTCATTATTACAGTTTTACAGTCGTAACAGTCAGCGTTTAGTGAGGTAAACTAAAATTTAACTAGTGAGTTTAACTAAAGTTTTGTTACTAATGCAAATACTATGATAATATCAGAATCATAATATAAGAAGTTGCTGTTTAGATTTCATTAAAAAAAGTTATTCCTTAAGTCTTTTAAGTTTTTTCATTAAGATGCAAACAGCATAAATATATAACAGTGTAAATATAATATAAATGCATTACTTGTGTGCCACAGGAAATATACAGTAACAGTAATATAAACATCAGTGGTTTGATCTGTTCAACAATAAGAGACAAACTGAAGGGCAAATGCATCTGACAGAATAAACAGACTCTCTCTTATTGTAGATGAAGGAGGCTCTGTCAGAGATCATTCAGTTGGCTACAGTGGACTCTGAGCCGTGGGTGTTAATGGTGGCTGACGTGCTGAAGTCGTTTCCCGAGACGGGCTCACTGAACCTGGACCTGGAGGAGCAAAACCCAAACGTGCAGGACATACTCGGAGAGCTGCGTGAGAAAGGTCTGGCGTCAGTGTTTGAAGTGTGAGGAGAATTCAAGCATGACAGTTTTCTGTTTAGTGTGCTTAATCTGCATTCATCCTAATTAGGGATGAACTGATTCAGTTGCACAGTTCACTCAGCATAACTAACCAGTTAAAAATCACATCACATACAGCAAACAAAGTTCCTGTTGTTTAACTTCATTTTCAACTGTCAAATCACTGCAGTCAGTGAGAACTGGATTTATTGTGACACACATACAGAGACACAGACTTGAAAACGGTGATGCTTTTGTTTTTAATATACGGTATTAAATATATTAAACGGATTTAGTTATTAAAATATGATTCCACATAACAGTGAATGGATATTGCACACATACGCTCTAATGAGCACAAATGTGATGTTGAGTTTACTTTTGCAGTTTGTAACGAACTTTTATTAATCAAATTAAGATTTTACCGGATTAAGCAGGAAAAGGTCTGCATACACTTCAGGTCACACTATTTATTTTAAACTTTCTTTAAATTTTACAAACATATTCTGAGGTGTGTGTGTGTGTGTGTGTTTGTGTGTATGTGTGTGTGTGTGTCTGTGTATATATGTGTGTGTGTGTCTGTGTGTCTGTGTATATATGTGTGTGTGTGTGTGTGTGTGTGTGTATATATATATAATAATAATAATTGGCACCTGTTGAGAATGTAAACATGAGGAACTTCATTGTCTCTCTTCTCCCGTTCAGTGAATGAATGTGAAGCGTCGGCCATGTTGTCTCTGGAGTGTCAGTATCTGAATAAAAGCGCTCTGATGACGCTGGTGGGGCCGCTCACTCCACCCGTCAAACACTTCCAGCTGAAGAGAAAACCCAAGAGCGCCACACTCAGAGCGGAGCTGCTGCAGAAATGTGCGTCACCTTCAAGAGTCATACAGCATAACGCTGTCACAGATGTGTGTGTGTGTGTGACCGTCTGCTGTTTATTGTCTGTCCTGAAGCCACAGAGACGGCCCAGCAGTTAAAGAAAAGCGCAGGGGTGCCGTTCCACACCAAGGGCAGAGGTCTGGTGAAGAAGATCGACACCACAAGTAAAACTTCATCCCTCCATTACTTGCTCTCCGTCTCTCTCTCTCTCTCTCTCTCTCTCTCTCTCTGTCTCTCTGTTCTTTCTCTATAAACAGAGCATCACACCGAAAGAACATTACCAATCCGTTTCCTCTCACAGCGCCTCTGAAGGGAATTCCCAAAGCACCGTTCCGCAGCCCTACGACCCCCAGCATGTTCAGCCCACCCAGCAACAGAACCCCTATTGCCCCCGCCCGCATACCCCTGCGCAAGGAGAGGGGGGTCAAGGTAAGCGGCCAACAAGAAGAGTCATTTGAGTACAATGGAGACAGTGTTGCTGTTTTATCAAATGCTTTAATATAATCACTCATGTTTCCAGCCGACGCTTGTTCTAGTGACATGAGTCTGTGAGTCACAAATAACAGTATTTCTTTATATTTGACCTGCATATCTGGCCCCATGTGTCAAAGGAGTGGCGCGTGCTAAGTGTGCATAGAGTCCTAGCATGACAGATGGGACATCACATCCGTCAGTTGGGACAGGCCATCTCCACAGGTTTCCATTTCAGTGTGTTGTGATTGTGTTGACTTGCAGCTGTTGGATATATCTGAGCTGGACATGGTGGGAGTCGGCAGAGAGGCCAAACGGAGAAGAAAGACTGTCGGTAAGTTTAAGAAAACAGTGTGATCCAGTCACTCATGTCCTCAAGGGTGACTTCAGGATTTGAGTTTAAGGTGTTTATCGTCTCATTCAGACACAGACGCTGTGGAGAAAGCTGCCAGAGAGGATGCTGTGGTGGAGAATGTTACTCCAGACTATGCCGCTGGTTTGGTGTCCACACAGGTAATCTCAGGAATTTCATCACACTGGCTGTTTTTCAAGCAAATAGAACAGAACTAAGATGTAATTTCTTCTTTAATTACGACAGAAACTGGGAGCACTGGGCAACGAGAGCACCCTGCCGTCAACCAGTTATCTTCCTGCCACGCCCAGCATGGTTCCCTCCTCCTCCTATATTTCCAGCTCGGAGACACAACCAGGTGGGATATTTGCAGATAATCTACAATGGAATCTCTATTAACAAGTACTTTACTAAAGTCTTTCGACTGTTCTTCACTGCCTGTTGTCTGCGTGTCAGTCTCAGCAAATGCAGGCGGCTCAACATGCGAGCCTTCAAACCGGCAGTCTGAAGAGGCGTCCGCTCCCAGCGCTGCTGCCGCTTCGCTCCCTGGACAGTTTAAACAGCGGCCGCCCATGTATAATGCCAGCACTGCCAGTCCCACAGCCCCTACCTCACCCACCATGCCAACCAGCACGCCCGCCAATAACGCCCCGCCTCCTGCCGCCACAGCCATGCAGCCGGACACGCCCACGCAGCCACCCACCACTGCAGTACAGCCCGCCCCCACACCAGCGCCTCCACAAACTCAGCCTAAGAAGAACCTGTCGCTCACGGTGAGAACATCATCAGTTATAAACCTTGTGTCATTTACAGTTTGGGAAGTTTGAATTCTCTCGTGTTTTCTCCCCTCAGAGAGAACAAATGTATGCCGCGCAGGAAATGTTCAAGACAGCAAACAAAGTCACGCGGCCGGAGAAAGCTCTTATCCTGGGTTTCATGGCAGGATCACGAGGTATTCTCACCTTCATTTTAACAGCGTTGTGATTTTGTCTTAAACCGCAACCTAAACAGACTTTTCACGACAAGCGATTTGTCTGTCCACACCAGACGTGACACAGGTACACGACAAAATCACAAATCCCGGCCAATCCTAAAAGCATGTGGACATGTTTCTCTCTGCTAGCACACTGCTCACCCACTTGCAATCAATTTACAGTGCATAAATCATTACAAATTGAACTCTTTGTTTGCATAGTTAAACCCTCTGGAATTTTTGTTTCCTTGTTTCATGGCGTCATGGCGTGTTTGGTTAAGACACATTGTTAGTTTCTGTTCTAGCTTTGCTCTTAACATCTGTCTGTCCCTTCAGAGAACCCCTGTCCAGAGCAGGGTGACATCATACAGATCAAACTGAGCGAACACACGGAGATGCTGCCTAAAGCAGACGGATCGGGCAGCACCACCATGCTGGTGGACACCGTGTTTGAGATGAACTACTCTACTGGACAGTGGACCCGCCTGAAGAAATACAAACCCATAACCAACATCTCCTGAGGAGGGCTGACAGACACACACACACTCAGTGTGTTTACATAGACGCATATATACACATTCATTCCTCTTCAGTGGCTTCTAAGGTGAACTGCTTTAAAACACACCAGTATAGTGGCCACAGGTGCACCTACGGGCCAAATTCTGAGGTATTTGGAACTGTAGTATGAAAACGTTTCAGACAGGTGCAAAACACTTCATGTTTCGATGACCTCACATTCGATGTCTGTTCCTGTGGTGCCAAAAGTCAAGACAGCTGGTTTCTTTAATTCTTTTGTTACGTTCGTGTTGTCAGTTCAGATTTCCTGATTCTGAGGAAATGTCATTAAATTGAGACGGGATGTTCGTTCGTGTCTTAACCTACTTTAGATTGAGCCGTTATTACAAGATCTTAAAGGGGTACAAACGCGTTATTACATTGTTCCACAAATAAAAATCATCTGTGCGTGTGTTTTCACGCAGAGAAAAGTTTCTCCTCGACCGATGGAGGGAAAAGAAATGAGAACAATAAACAAACAAGAATGTGAAAGTGTGAAACGAGTCGTTTCTTTGTTCAAACTTAAGCACATTACTCTTTAAATGAATGGAGACATCCAGATTTATTTGTTATCGCTAATCCCACAGTGGAAATAATATTGCTTTATGTTGCAATACAGACACAGTCAAAACTAAATCATTGACTTTCACTTCATCTCTGAAAAATAATTTCAGCAAGAACAGAATTTTTCTGCGTTTGGTCTGAATCTGAAGTCAGACACAGAAGTGAACTTGTTACTGTAATAATGATAACTCTGTGTAATGAGTGATGCTGTAAGAATATCAGATTATTCATGAGCGTTAAAATTAGCTGAGAGATTGAGTTTATTACAACTGCAGATGTGACCTGCAAAGATGAATATTTAGACTGAGAGATTTAGGCTATTTTTATCACCTGTTTAAAAAACACTTTCTTTCATAGGGGCTCATAAGGTGTGTGGATGGTTTTAAAATGACATCTTTGCTGTAACACAGTTATGAGTTCTTTGCAATAAGTGAAAAAGTTTTCTGCCTCGTCTGGCATTGATTATTCCTCAGAACTACTGGTTATGTTTCAATCCAAGAATACCTCACAGTGTACCGTACAGTACTGTACAGTGTACAGACAACAGTCAGGAGAACTCATCTATCACAGTGTGGTTTTTATTAGTCTGTGTTTTTGTAAAATCATGTTAGAAAATATCCATGTGACTGTTTACAAAGGCATATTGAGCGCCAGAGACAGACAGCCTTGAAATTGTTTACCATCACCTGCAGCCCAGAGGTGATCTGTCCTTACAGTGGCAGGCCCAGGACATGCAGAAATCATAGGGACAGGTAACAAAAATACTGGCTGATCTTTCCACCACTAGATGGCAGCATGAGAACATGGGATGATGGTAATTTCTACAGTCAATGTCATGAAACGGTCATGGATTTAGAAGTAGAGATAAACGTTTACAAGGCTCTGTACCCATTAACAGTCCCCCTAAACACATTCATTCCTTCAATAATCCAGACGCGTAAATTCTATTCTTAAATCATGTCTTACAATCTCTCATTTTTGCCTCTCTATCGCCACCTCTGTTTGAAACTGTGACTACGTACTTTTATTTACGTAGCTTACGTTCTTCACTAGGTGACATTTCCCGGAAAATCCGACCCGACAGCTCAAATTATAAATCATTATTATAAACGTATCATTGTGACTCGAGGTAAGGTTAGGGGACAGTTTTCATCATTGATTTGTTATGTACTTGCTTAATGACTGTTTCCATTTTAAGCAACCAAAAAAACTAAAATAGCTTTAAATTCATGAATAATGTATTAGTGACAGCTTTGCTTAATAATTTATACATTAGATAGTCAAAAGTATGGTGTTACCCTCGTGTGAAGTTGTTCAGAGCACTACAGGTCAGTTTTCCGTGTATTAATGAGTCATTAATGATTAATGTAATAAATGATGTCATGAGGCACTCACAGAAATCCGCTCACAGAATGTAACGCAGAAATGTTTATATCTCAGGTTTGTGATAATGTTGGTGAGAAGTGGCGCTACTCTTAAATATAATCATAAAACGTGAGAAGTTTTGCACAGGGATTTTGGGCATCATGTTGCCCAAACAGCAAAGAGACACGTATATAAACTTCCAGCTTTAAACCCTCGGCGTGGACTGTGCGTCCGAGCAGCGGCTCGATCGAGTACGGCGCTCCCGCAGGTGAACCCGCCGCCCGGTTCCTTCTGAACCCGCCCAGGTGAGTCGCTCCCAATAAGAGCTCAAACTCACAGTGCGCACATTTCCTGCCATCACGCACACAGACACGAACGGGACTCCCCGTGCACTCGTGTGTTGAAAAGAAACGCGAGAAAAACGGAGGACATTGTAAGTGAACTGCAGTTTATTTACAACCTGGTCGACAGCCGGTCGAATCAGCTTAACGCAGGTAAACCGGACGAAACGGGAAATCGTCGCGAAATGATGACACGATTAGATAGACACTTAAAAGTAGCTTATTTACAAATATGCAAACAGTTCGCGACGCATGTAGGTGTTTTAAAACGTCGACAGCTCGGGTAACCAACGCGTCTCTATGTATAATTTATTACTGTGACAGCGGGTCGTTTACATCTGACAGTCCATCTGTACTATAACACGTTCTTTGTTAGATCTGTATTTACATCGATCATTTATTCCTGCTTTTTCACAGGAATGTGACGCGTTACCGAAGCTGAGACTGGACACCAGTATGTAGGAAGCGACGTGCGGATCGGTACAGCATCAGTCACGGGAGAAGGTGCGCGAGGCCCGACAGCATTCCGCGCGTGAGTTCAGTGAACCGGACCGGACGGAAACTGCGCGCTGCGTTTCTTAACTCGAAACCGCTACAGGAACCTTAAAACTGCGTGTCAGAGATATGTAAACACACGAGCCAGGAGTTACAGAGCTAATGTCGTCCGGAACCAGCGTTATGGACCACGATGACCTGGACCCGGAGGCTTCGGATTCTGCCGTACACGGGATTCACGGAGCGCACCGGGCCCGGCCCTCCTCTTACCGGGCGCTGCGCAGCGCCGTGTCCAGCCTCGCACGGATAGATGACTTTATTTGCGAGAAAATCGACTCGGGTTTCTTTTCTGAGGTGTTCAAGGTATGTTTTGCGTTATGCCTTTTTTTTAAGCGATGTATAAATATTATGCAACCGATCATAAAGAAACAGCACAGGTAAATAAATGCGCTCTTCTGTCGATGTCATTTGTTATTAATCTTGTCAAATAACTTCGGATCAGTCTTGACACTTTAAGCTGACTGTGATCAGCTGATATGATTGTGCTGTCAGAATGTCACTCCAGGGTTTATTCCGTGTAAATGTATAATACCAAAATACAACTGATAAGATCATCTATTCTCGCTCGTACCCAGCCGCGAGAGCAGAGGGGTCGTGACCCGTGAAAGGACAGTAGGTCTGTGTTAGGGTGAAAATGGATACCGGTTGACAAGGTACGCAGGTGTGCTGGAAACCTTACTCCAGTGTTTGTGTGTGCATCCGAGACTGAGCGATGAGGGACCTCAGTGGTCCTCTTTCTCCCAATTTATTGACCGGACACTAAATATGGTAATATCGTAACAACTTCCTGTAGATTACTTTCTGCATTCTAGATCGTTACATCTAGTGAGGTCAATGTATCTGCAAATACGCTGTAGCTGCTCTTGCTTTCTGTTTAAAGTGTGAGGGATGTAAATATGACGTTTGACAAGCCCAGCCATCTCTCTCCTTCCATCAGTGGTGAATTGAGCAATCTCTGGATGTCTGCCTGTCATGACAGATCCCTCACTGCTGTGTTTAGAGTTTACAGACTCTGTCAACAATAAGAGGTTTTGCACTGGAGAAGTTTGTTATTGTAAACGGTTGGTTATTCCTTCTAATCGTTTTCCCCGTCTAATGGATGTCCCTCAGGACATGTCTGTATCTGTTTACATGGTTTAGTTTATATATTATCATATATATTCAGCCATTAGTTTCCTCTCACTGCAGCGTTCCTTTGATAATATCAGCAGATCAAAGATGAGGG
>JAZGTJ010016498.1:0-12628 GCA_036877575.1 Botia almorhae
GTTGAGGGCCGGGGGAATAAAGATCTGATTATTCTCCCAGAGCTTTGTTCTCAGTTAAGTGGAACGTGTGTTCGAGTGTGGAGATGTGTGTGTGTGTGTGTGTCTAGAAATATGCGCATGACATAAAATGTATCTTATAATTCACATGAAATATTAATGAATATAGAAACTGAAATATTTTCTGATAGAAGGACTATGATATTTTCTCTCATTTTAGTATTTCACATTAACCTTAAGAACTACGAGTGATTACTAATGGTTATACATCATTAGCTTAAAATGCCCCTTATAAAACATCATGGTATGGTACAGTTTTCCACAGTACAGTATTCTTTGAGTGTGTGAAGGGTGAGAACTTGTTCAAATGAGTTACACGTGTTCAGTGTACAACGTCAAATGAACGTTTGTTTCTTACCCTCAGATAGCCACACACACACAGACACACCAAATGCTGTAATGATCTTAGTAATGATGTTATTAAGTCGACTGGAGTGACGACACTTTGCTATGGGCATGAGTGGCCCCGTGTTTTTGTTATTGCTATGACAACAAAATTAGGAAACTGGGAAAGAAAGGTCCCTCTGCTCCTATAACAGACATGGAGACACAAACATTCCCTCACACACACACACACACACATCTTGAACACATCTACAGTATCACTGTAGTGGTCACATGCCTCACGATCATATGACCCCACCTCTGTCTCTGTTTTTCCTCTCCCTTGGTTTCAGTTTTCCTCCCTCTCTCTCTCTCTCTCTCTCTCTCTCTTTGTAGGGAGGGATGAATTGTGTCAGACACAGAGAAAATTTACTGTGGTGTTAAACTCCAGCTGTGTACTGGCTATCTGCTTTCCTCTCTGATAGAGTTTTAAAGCCCTAAACTCATGACACACTCATAAATTACCCTGGACTTGTTTAAACCCAGTTTCATACACACACACACAATTCTCCTACACAATGATAAATACCTAGTTTTGTCGTACGCCAAGTGTTCTGACAAAATTTTTCTTTTGCTGCAACAATATTGTATTGTAGAAAATTACTGGCATTAGATAAGGTATTTTCTTATAAGCACACAGTTTTCCCCTCAGTAACAACAAACAGGCTTTCCTTTGAGGATTGTGAGGGTTTAATAGGGCACTTAAGGGCCATCCTTGTAAAAAATGTTTTCAGCTGCATGTTTGTCTAGTTCAGCTTGAGATATATAATCAGGATGTTTATGTATTAGCATTTTTGTGCGACACCTATTTAAACACAAGATCATTTCAAAGGTTTGTAGTAACAGAAGTAACAGAAGACATGATAAGCTGACATACCTTCTGTTGTGTTTGTTTAAACATTTCACTATGAAAAACTACCATGGTATTGCATTTTTTTTGTAAGTGTACAACAATTGTACCATCCGGTACCACAGTACCATGGATTTACCATCACACCAGTATAGTACTGCCCCAATACACTGTAAAGAATATTAAGACTGGATAGCTTTCTAAACAGTATTTATATGAATATATCTTACATAAGTTGCTTTAGATACTGAACGCGTATAAAGCAAAGTGAGAGAACGGATCGTGGCATCTGTGTCTTTAAAGGTCACTTGAGACCAGCCTGAAAACAAATGTTACCACTTGCCCGTGCAATTCACCACCTGACACATATGAACATGGACAGACCATGATTTGTGTCAGCATGTGTTACTGCAAGTGTGTATCCACATGTGTACACACGTATAGAAGGACTACGTGAGCATGCTGGAATGCGTCTCACAAAGAATGTGTGTGTGAGTGTGTGTGTGTGTGTTCACAAGACACAGAATTCTCGGGATGACACGACAGAGACAGAGTTTGTTGAGAATGATATGTTGAGAATGCATTCTCGGTCTCACAGGCAGATTTTTTGCAGCTTGTACCGAGCAAGAACCACACACCCAGTAAGAGATGGTTTGACAGACATCTTAAGCAACCAATCAGTTGCCTTTTCAAACTTTTTTACAGGTGTAACTAAAACAAAGCAGACTATATAATTTGGCCTATAGATATCTGGTTTACTCGCTACTAAATGCCTCAAACAAAACTCAAAATGCTTTATGCGATCAGCCTCATAAATCCAGTGCTAAATTCTTCCTTAAGGTAGCAGCCTAGTAATTTATAGACAAAAACCTGACTCACAGAAAGTTGCATAAAACCTGCCAATCAGATTAGAGCTTGCCGGGTTGAGAAAGCGCTTCTCATTTTTGTGTACAAAATGCATCAGGCGGTCAGTGAAAAAACTGTGGTTGCTGCTTGTCTATCCAACGTTACTGCAACATTTCCGACCAACTTCCCATAAACCATCACAGCTGTCATTTTGGTTATTGTGGCATAAATACTGACGATTGCATGTAGATAAAGAGTCATATTAAATCAGTCCATATCATTAAATGCCCATCAAATAACCGAATGATTTATAACAGGACCCATGAATGGTGGAACTATTCCGCCAATGTTGCAGAAACATATTCCATTAGTTTGAGCTCTATTAAAAAGACCTGCACTTATCACAGGGCAATTTTCTGTTGAAGGTTAGACACTTTGTAGGCTAACCAGTTTTCCATTGAACTTAAGAGCACCTAAACACACAAACAGAACCACACAAACAGATATATAAAGAGACACACACAGACACACACACACAGACACACACACACACACAGACACAGCCCTGGTTAATTGCAGTGGCTGGAAAAGCATCATTAAATAAAAGCGAGGAAATACATTTCTTAATGCGACTTAGTAATGCTGGGCCAATCAGACGGCCTCAAAGAAATTAATGAGGGTGCTTTTGGGCCTTACATGAGAAAGCATTTGCTGCAAGAATTCTCTTATATGCACACACATACACACACACACCACCCCAAACACTGCTTGGGTGCCTGGCCTCTCTCTTTCTTTCAAACAAACAGATGAAAGCAGTGTGGCAGGAAAGAGATCGGCATGCCAGAACCCTGCAGCTTGGCGGACATGGACTCGTGCACACGTGAGCATGCGTGCTCTTTCACACACTTTGACACACAGGCGTAAAGGAATTAAACACAGAGAGATATGAGGTTTTGTGGCAAATTCAGCTGTTCGTAAGCTTATGAAATCATATGACGTTTTGACATTTTATTCTGACTGTAATCTTTTTAATTATTCATGTCTAAATCGTCTTTGAGTTTCAGTCTTTGATGTCTGTTAGCTTTGAGGCTAATCTATATGCTACTGTACTCTCAAAAATGAACTTTTTACACTGCTAAAAATATTGATGACCAATTTTTTATATATAAATATATATCATATATAAATACTGCACTTGTCAAACAATTCCATTTTTTTTATTCTTACAGAAAATAAGTCACGTGTGTCAAATATTAGCGTATGCTGACAGCTCCTTATAACAGTACAGAGGCATAAAAATGATCTCTTGTTGAGAGAGATCTCTTCTGAAACTCTAGAGAAGACGTAAGATTATTACAGTCCATTTGCCAGTATACAATTCTGAAAAACATGAGGCTTCATCTACAGTCTCCATTTGCTTTATTTATCCTCATTGCTGACTGATACATATAACTGAGACCTCATTTGTGATCGTTGGGTTAGCGTGATTCAGATGACAGTCACATGGTAACTGCACATGTACGCACACACACATTTATGTTGATTGTATGAAATGAAGATTTCAGAGAGAAAAGCATGAATGTGGCAATGAAACACACACACACACGTACATACAGCTCTGAGTGTTTGTCCCTGAAAGTGACACGACACAGGTCATCTATGAGAATGATTACATAAACCCATCCATCATTAAAGAGCCTCATTCACTCTCCAGTTCTTTCATCCTCCCTCTCTCCCACTGTCTGTCATACTCGCACGCCCTTCTTTTAGGCGAACATGTCACCCTGGAGATCAGGTCATTACCAGAGAGAGAATTGTCATCTGGTTTGTGCATGTGTGTGCAGGTCAGTGTGCTTACGCAGGCTTGGACATGCTGCATTGTAAATGTGGTGATGTCATCCAAGGTTAGTGCTCCATCTGTTTTATGCACCTCTTACTTCAGAACCACAAGAGATTGTGTGTGTGTGTGTGTGTGTGTGTGTGTGACATTCATTGTAAAGAGCCATTATTTAGATTTCATAAAATGGTTTGCAGGCCATAAATGTGAACAGTTGGCCAATACACAGCAAGTGCAGTACATACGTGTAGGATGTGTTTATTAGATGCATTACTGTTCAAGTAGCTAACTATAAACATGACGGAGGTTTGACAATATCTAACCTGCTCAGTCATATTCTCTGAAACTGCTGCGCTACCACGTCTAAAACACTAGTACCTGAAAGAAAAACTCTGTAGAAGAAGAGCATTTAATGCTCATTCCTGCTATAGCGCCCCCTTGTGGCAAGGATAAGAATGCAACATATATTGGTATCACTTTCCAACTGCACAACTGTGGAATGCAACAATGTGTGAAAATAATGAATCCACAGAGCTGGATGCATTCGTTCACATGTACTTTTGTAGAGTATTTTTCAGGCATTAGAGTGCGCCCACTCACCAACAGGTCAGGTTTTGGTTAGTTAGGCTGCTTCCGTCAGACCCAACCTGGGAGCATGCAGCATCTTCCCCTTTTAAAATTAACCGTGTATTGTGATGAAGCAACAATGCAGGCAGCAAACCAGCTGTGCATTTTATATTACGGTACACCGTTAGTAAATATTCAGTGTTTTCCCTGTCATTGTTCTTTTGAAATTGAAATGAATGAACAGATAACTTTCACCAGTTCGTTTAGACTTCCATGACACACACACACACACAACATTTAACTTGCCTTTATATAGAAGCTCAAAGATTTGCTCTTAAGCTGTGAAAAAGGGAGAGATAGATTGTATGTGTGTGGTTATGGTTACAGAGAAGCGTGTCTCGTCCAGGCCGTGGGGAGCAGCATCAACACCATTCCAATTACAACACAGAATGAGAGTGTAGAAACGTGCTTCAGTTCGGTGTGTGTGAGCGCACCGGGGGTGAAAGGCTTGTGTACGTTTGTTGGCGTGTGTGTGCGTGTACGAGCATGTCCATACGCTCGAATGTGTGTCTCTCAGCAGTAATTGTAATGGGACTCGAGGGGTCTGAGTTTGGCTGCCTCGCCGGCCCTCCACTTTTATTCCACACCTTCCCCCCATAATTAGGATCTGAGAAGGCCCGGTAATGTCCAGACTCCTGGGGCCGTCTCACTCACTCTGCCTCAGATAAGAGCCCTTGCTCTGGGCACACAGGTCAGCGCACAGCCTGTAGGAGAGCCAGAAACACGGCCGGTCTACCGGGCACCTGGCCACAATACACACTGATTCTCACACATCCAAGAATGGATAGAGGAGGAATAAAAGCGATTTCTCCCACACCCCACATCTCATCATCATTAAAAGGCTGGTTATTGACCATAAATTTGATCAGGCCATTGCCACATAAGAGATGTGCTCCTGATTGGCTATAAAGAGATCTCATTAGAGGGAAGGCGTGATCAGATATAAACCCAGCCTGATAGGCTAATAAACGCAGACATGGGGCGCGCTGCCAGTAATGTGTTTCTGCTCGTAATTTTTATGGGGATGTTTGGGAAGGCATTAACGGGAGAGATGAGCACTTGCTGTGCGTAAATATGCTGTGATAGGGGTTCGAGGGTGGGCAAACCTGGACGTGCTAACACTTAACCAGAAGCTTGGAGAGGAAGCCAAAGGCTGAATGAGTGAAGACCGCTGGCAGAATGTTGATTTGGCATGATGACTATTCTGTATGTTTCTGATCATTCAACTGGGGCAGTGAAGTCATATAATCTATTGATTAGAGAAAACTGAAAGTGATGAGGTAAACAGTTTGACTCCTCCCACTTTAGACGTCTCTCTGGCAGTTGCATCACATCTCACTGTTCCTCAGTGTGTCGTGTCATGAGTGTCACAATTCTAGAGTTTGTGGAGAGTTAAATTTGTTTTTTAAAATATCCAGCTGTTATTAATGCCACCTAATGGAACTCTAGCTGTGATCTTTTAATTTAAAGCCTTAACACTACAAATAAAACTACAATGTCACAAATATCTTCAATATTGTTGACCCACTCTCATTGAGTGGGAATTTGTAAACATGACTTTGTTTACCAGCAAGCTCTTAAAAACCTGTGCACCCTCACTTACAGAAATTGCATAAAGTCAGCCAATCATATTGGAGAATACTGTTTTAAGAAAGCTCCTGCCATTTTTTGGGGATTATGCGTCAGATGGTTTATTGCCGTACCTGAGGTTCAGACTGCCACCGTGGTGTAATGACTGAAGAGCAGAACAACAAATGAGAATAAACAAACGTTTACCTAAACTTTTGTTGATGAGCGTGGCTGAAATAGTCATATCAGCACGACATTAAGCCAGCGTAACCACGGAAACGCACAAAGGGATTATATCAAATACAAAGAAAAGCACCAAAGAGAGGAGAGAGAGAAATTAAAAGAGTGAAAATATTGCAGGGTGTTGCCTAGATTCCAGCTGCGCGTGTGCATGTGTTCGCAGCGTGCTCATTAGCGCTTAAAGAAGACAGGAAACAGACATTCTTGTCTTCCTGTGAGAGCAGAAAAAAGAGAAAATTTAAGTGTACGCTCAGAAAAAATATCACACACGCGCTGCCTGGGCTCAGTCACCTGACTTTAATCAGAGCAAAAGCTCCACTTAACCGTCCAACAACCTGAGCTCTGCACAGCTGGAAAAACACAGTCGCCCCCCGCTCGCACTCGTGTGTGTGCTTCCGACTTTCACTGAACTCTCACTTCCAACCAGAAAGATGTAAAAATACTGCCATTACCTATAACACACATTCTACTCTCATATGTGGTAAACCTATGCAAATGAACCTTCACACGGAGAAAACACACACATACACACACAAAGTTGGGCCTCTTGCTCCGGGCTGAATGCTGAACTTAATCCTCAGGGACTGACAGTCACTGGGCCATGGCAGGTTTTGTGTGCGTGTGTGATCTCTTTAACAAGCATAAGGCCTGTCTTTTTCACAACAGTGGAGTAAAAACACAAGACACTGTACAGACAGACAGCAACAATTAAGATTAAGCACACACACACACACGCAGGAACACAACACAGCTGGAGTTAAGAACTTCCTGTGTGAGTGATAGCTAATATAAAGATGAACACACACACACACACACACACACACACAAGAGTGTGTTGTCATCTCGGGTGGAGGCACAGAGGAGCTTCTAAACATCCAGCGAAGCAGAACAGCAGTGAATAAAAGAGGAGAGATGAGAAAAAAGACAGTAACATGCCGTGATGTCAGTGACGGTAAGACATTAACATCAGAACATATCTGTGTGACAGTCAGTGGAGAACCACAAATCTCAACCACAGCTCTTGAGTGTAGAATGGAGCTCCACTCCACAGCTGTAACTTCTCATCATAGGAGAGCAGCTGACCTGGCAAATGCTTTTACACTGTCTTAACACTGCCGAGCCCCAGCAGCTCTGTCATGCCAATCGCAGTGTTGTTGTGGTCCTGCTGGGCATGAGTGTGTGAGGTACTCAACATCCTGAATCTGTGTATAAACATGAAGCCCAGCGGCATGAAAAAGTGTAAGCACACAATCTATACTGCTTAGAAGTGTTTCTATCCAGAGTTTATTCACTCTACATAGGCAAATTTAACCAACTGGCTCATGTAAACACCATGAGGGGCCCTGAGATAGTGATTACTCTGCTAATACATGTAAATACACCTTTGTGTGATATATTTGGCCCTTCTGATGCCCTTTTTATTAACCCCATGAGGACCCCCTCCCCCCCCCCAGTAGGGACGGGGCACAGCTGTGGGGGTGTTTTTTTTACATGAATAGCCCTTTTCACTAATTACCATATTTGTCCTGTACATAGACTGTCCTGTCCAGTTTGATTCACTGCTTTATTTGCCTTGACCTGTGTGTGTGTGTGTGTGTGTGTGTGTGTGTGACAGTGAAGGAGAGAGAGGTCGCCTTCTTCCCACAAACCCCTTTAAACTGCACTGTAAAATCATAACACATGATATCAGCATGTGGCCGAGAGAGAGAGAGAGAGAGAGAGAAAGAGAGAGATTGTTTCCTCTGGTGAGTATGGCATCTCTCTCTCCCAAAGCGCAGCATCTGGAAAGACATGGGACTCTTTTTAATAAAGGATCAGTGTGTGAACATGAGAAATGTTCGCTGTAAATATGCATAAGGCAGAATCCAGGCAGCTCAACAATACTCTACTGTTAACAGAAAATGTGATCAAGAAACACACACACACACACAGCTATAAAACATAAATAAAAAAACACATCGTGTTCATACACAGACACAAGAATCAAATTATATTTTCCCTGTACACATTTATAATGTAATATTCAGTGTCCCCAGATGCTACATAGAATCAAAAACAAAAATCTCATTGAAATATAGAGCCCTGGGCTTGGGCTGGGTTTCAGAATATACGTGTGTATTTGTGAGTTTTTATTTAGCTATACTTTAGAGACAAAATTTGGCAAAATCCTGTCATGTATTGATGGTAAACCTCATATTGCTAAATTTGTCATCATTTGCTGCTAACAAGGTTATGGTTAAGGTCAGGTTTACTGTAGGATTTAGGGCAAACAAACACAGTGTGTAAATGTTGCACGTGACTCACAAAACTGTACAGAACACGAGAACTACTAACTAAACAAGACCACTGAACCATCTTTGGGGACCTCCTCAAGAATAAACGACATTTATAAATAATGTTTACGTTTTCTGTGGCAAAAAATGTTTCAGGGGAATAGTTAGGGATTGGGTTAGGATTTGTCTATAATTATTAGTTATATACAAACGATTGAAGTCTATGGTATGTATAATTTAAAATATTTAAATAATTTAAAAATAATTTTAAATAATGTAAATAATTTAAACGTGTGTACGTATGGGAAGGTGTTGCTGTATCTAACTATAGTTTGAGGATAAACTGTCCCCAGGCGTTAGCTAAACTTGACAAAACCTCCCCAAAGTTGGTCTGCAGTATATAGAACTGCCTTTATATAAAAACGCCCTCACGGTCCGTCCTCATTTAGGTAGCTAGTTAAACACGAGCGAGGTTTCTACATTTGTGTGAAGAGAGAGGGTGCTACTTTTGACAGCAAAGTGAAACATCCGTGTGCCAGTTACAGGGTTATAAGTGTGTGTGTGAGAGTGTGTATGTCGGGTTTGTGTGTGTTACAGCTCTATGAATGGTTCCTGAAGTGCTCTCCTCGAACATAGCTGCAGCACATTCTCCTCTCAGAACCAGCGTAGGAGGAAACCAGCACTGATATGCCTCTCTGGATTTCAACCTTATCATAGAAAACTGCCTACACACACAAAATGAGAGAGAGAGAGACGGAGAGAGAAAGAGCGAGAGATATTACAATAGGCTCTGTCTGTCTCTCAGACAGTCAGACACTCAGTTTTAATCACGGTCATTCAGCGCGCCCTGAAAGGACTCTCTGTCCAGAGGCCTGTGCTCTCCTACAGCTGAAACAATGCGACACACACACACATTCTCATTAAAATCCTGTCACCATTTCCCAGTTTCTATCACTCACACAAACACATACACCCAAAAAACTGAGAACTGTGAGAAATCCATCAGCATCCAGTGAGCAGTCTGAGGTAAGTTTCATAGCTCGTAGGTTGCTCCCTCATGATCAGGAGAATTAATGGAGTTCTCATGTGTGTGTCAACGTCTGTCAAGTTTTGTCTTAAACTACGGTGTAGAAAATACAATAGAGATAATAGGGGTGTTAATGAATGTGTGCATACCACAGATCATCTGCTCCTAAAAACATACAGTAAAAAATGTTTTGAGTTCAAACTGAAATTTCAGATTGTATCGGGATCTGAGACATTCTTAAGATCCCCTCTGAACGGCAGAAAATCCGACAATTAGGGGACTTAGGTCTCAATTTTTTCTCTCTGTAATCTCACTGCTGTCTAGGAAAAACAATTGAGATATTAATTGAGAAATCATATTTCTGTTATGACAGAAAGTGTGTGTCGACTGTGTGTGTGTCGTGACTGTTTCTGGACGCTGTTATTTTGGGGCACAGGAAGCGCAACAGCAGGTGTAAACACAGCAGTAAGATGCTTTCTCTCTCTCCATCTCTTCTCCACCTTTATTTCTCACTGTCTCATTTTTCCCAGTGTCTATTGTTCTGTCTGCCTTCATTTCCCTGCCTCTCTCTCTCCTTCTGTTGTAATTGTGATGGTTGAGCTGATAATTGTAATTACGTTCTCTAGGTGGAGTGTGTGTGTGTGTGTGTGTGTGAGGGGGGGGGTTGTCTTTCAGGGGTGCAGGCCCATCTGGGTAACTCATGTAGGCTTTGAAAATGTCAGACTGAGGAACAATATTGGTCTCACACACATACACGCAGTATAATGGGGACACTGACTAGACGACGGAGGGCAGTGCATCGCCACGCTGACTGCAGCCAATAATACAGAAGAGCAGTGAATCAAACACACACACACACACTCCCTGAGACACACTCCCTGAGAGACACACACGTCAAATGTTGTCTTCACATCCAGCTCGGCACAGCCACATCTCGTCCTCATTACACTGAGCTTTCACAGGACCAGAGAACACATCTAACCACCCAAAAAACAACAAATATACACTCTCAGGAAGAGCTGAAAGCATTGTTAATCTGTTACATTGATTATCAACTTGAAATGATCAGACGATTGCTAGACAGACAGACAGATAGACAAGGGGCGTTATATACTATGCATGTTAAATTTATAGGCGTAATTACACAGTTAATGACCTCGATCTTTTTGTCTAGACCTGCGCGGTAGGAGTGACAGGCACAGCCGCGCATGTGTGTGTGTGAGGCTGGTACAGGTGCAGAGATCAGTGCGCAATGCCGTTCATCTGCATTGGCCGTCTGTGTGCTACTGTCTGCAGCCAGCCGCTAATGCCGAGGATCAGGGAGAGGCTAACGGCATGAGCCGCCCACACACACACACACACACACACACACACACAGAAAAGCCACTCAGGCAGATAATTACGGATGCGTGCTGGGCAGAGGCTTAAACACACTCCGAGCCGTTGCAGCTAACAGCGTTCATTAAAACCAACACTGCAAAGGTCATAGGTCACCCGCTGCTAAAGACCGATGCTTGCCACTCCACTGCCTCTCCAGTGCCACTCGATGTCTCTCTATAGCCGGAAAACAACTTCTTTTCTATTTTAGTCGAAACGAGAGATAGATGGAAGGATGTAAAGATGAACAGGATCAAGAGTTTACCTGCCGTTGTGCGCGAGAACATTGAATCTCATGTTTAAATATGCCGCTAATCAAATCATCTCCCCCGCCTGCCTCTGCGCTAATTCAATAAAGGCAACAACTTGTCATTGTTATTTAAAGTAATTTTCAATGTAATCAAGTGGTATTAATAAGCACGCTGCCTCTCATTACCGACTCAACCTGCCTTCTAAAGCACGCGGAGCGCGGTGTGTGTGCGTATCGGCGTGACAGAGGGGCTGTTGTGTTCCTGTATGTGTGTTACAGCATTATGCATGTGTTCATGACTCACTGTGTGTGTGTGTGTGTGTGTTTGTGTGGGCGGACATGAGTTCCATGGTATTTTTGTTCTTGTTCTTTGCATTGACAGAACTGAGTTGCCGCATGTCTTCTCTCTTATTTAACACCATGTACGGTTCGGAAAGGAAAAGAAGTTGTGGAAGTGACCACAATCAACAGTAAAAAAACATAACAGACAAACAGACAGACAGACAAACAGACTGAGCAGAATATTCCTCTAACATGGCAACAACATTAAGGTAACTCTCTTAAGATCTCTTTATAGAGCAGGACATGCATTTATTTTAAAGAACCTGAGAAAGATTTACAGTGTTTAAACTGTGTCTATTTATCAAGCCCAGTGATTTGAAGGAAAAGGGGAATCATGATAAAGTGATGCCACAGAGAGCTCAGCCCTTAAAAGAAATGCATGTCGGAAATTTCCACAGCACGGATCATAACAAAATTCCGATATCATTAAGACCTGTCATTTTCAGATGTGATCCAAAATGATGCATTTAAGCTATGCCGGAATTATTGCAAGCTCACAACAAGATTCAAGATTCAAACGAGTTCATTCTGTGCAAACTTGCGAGAGAAGAAAAATGTAATGCAGATACTATCGTGTTTGTCTGCGCGGCACATCAGATTCGCTTCCGGAAAAATTAACTTAATAGACAGCAAAAACGCTGTTTATTTCTGGATCCAATTTGATCTCTGTGTTTCTCGGTCTTTACTCAAATAAAGAGCGACATAAAAAAAGGAGTTTGAACCAAAGGAGAGATAATGAGAAAGTTAATCGCACGCTGCACAAACATACACACACAAGTGTGTGCTCATTAGACAACAGTGCTCCGGGTCGTCGGGTGGCTTCATTAGGCTGTAGAGAATGCCACTGAGAGCCCTGGAGCCATGCAGGAAAAAAGACTCAAAGAATGGAAAAAAGCAAGACGAGAGAGAAGGAAGAAAGGAGGGAAGGAGAGAAGGAAGGGAGGAAGGA
>JAZGTJ010016499.1:0-12627 GCA_036877575.1 Botia almorhae
GGCTCGTTGGAATCCAGTGGAGGGAAGTCTGTGTCCACCTCTCCATCATCCTCAGCGATATGCAGGCAGTAGGTGCTCACGTTTTCACTGTGGAGGACAGAGATGAAAACATGAGGGAGATAAACTCAAAACACAGCTAAAAATAACTTAAGGCCACTTGACTTTAGTCAAGTGCACCACACAAAGTTTCGTGTACAGATGTTCTGAAGTTCTAGAAGTCTTCAGCCAGTTCCACAGACCTGCAAAGTTTAGCTCCAACCCTATGAATCAAACCTGAAGCAGCTAATCAAGGTTTTTGACTGCTAGAAGCATCCAGGCCAATGTGTTGCAGTAAACTCTGCAGCTCTGTGGACCTCCAGGAACATGGATTGGAGACCCTGACCAAGACTGATGCAAAACAAAACCAGACTGCATGAACTGTAGATGCATGAACCAGCATTACAACACAATCACCAAGACACTGTGTGTCAGTCAATGAACAGGAGAGGCTGTTGGAGCATCACAGTATGAAAACCGGACAGGAAAGTGTGAACTTCATATGTCATAGAGAAACCTTTTGTTTCTGGCAACATCATATATAGTGCAAGCTTGCTGACTCACAGCTTTGTCTTATATGAGAACAGATTTGATCCTTAAAGGCAGGGTCGGTGATTGTTGAGAGTCTCTTTACATCCTGATATGTATAAGCGAGGGACAGATGTCATGTGACATCTCAGCATATGTGAGCTCATGAGGAATCCCCCTCATCAGAGTGACAGATGTGCAGAGTGTGACGGAGCGGCCGGGAACGGAGCGGCCGGTAATGCGCTCACGATGAGCAGCGGTGTGTTCAGGTGTGTGTGACAGCTCAGGCTGTCTCAGTTTAAGCTCTGATGAGTTTAAACACAGTGGTCTTGTTTGTCATTTATTGCTGGTGTGGATTGAGTGTGATGATTGGATTCCTTCCTGGTCCATAAAAAAACTCATTAAGCAAAAGTAGTTTGTTCAGGAAGACTTATCCTGAGGTGTTAAAGGAACTCCTCCCAAAGCTCAATTCACAGCGGCATGGCCAGACTTCACAAGGAGAGACGTGTCAGAGTGTGTGTGTGTGTGTCAGAGTGTGTGTGTGTCAGAGTGTGTGTGTTTGTGTGTGTGTGTCAGAGTGTGTGTGTGTCAGAGTGTGTGTGTTTGTGTGTGTGTGTCAGAGTGTGTGTGTGTGTGTCAGAGTGTGTGTGTCAGTGTGTGTTAGAGTGTGTGTGTCTTTCTCCCCAAAACTTGTTTCATATCCCCAGATGTGTCAGACAGCTCTCGAGGACTGCACGGCCTCATCAGGACAGTACTGATAATTAGCTCAGTCACGGTGAAGTTCTAACAGGTTTTTTTGAGATGTGTTCCTCTCTGTCCAGTAAAGCCTGGAGCGAGAGACACTAGCACATGTTGAGGGATCAGGGGAAAGACCTTTCACTCATTTCTAAGTTGGTGTAATGAGAGCCTATGAAGCTGTAAATCCGAGCTAAAGTTAAATAAAACTGCGACTTTTCAGTCAAAGCAGTGATGTGCATGCCAGCAAAGTATTGTAGCTGGAAAATGTTGTGTGCAAGTGAAGCTTTAAGATGGAGATCCAGCATCAGAACTGTTGCCCTACTACAAAGCATTCTTTTTTTATCTTCTCTGTGGACTGTCTCTCTTCTGTTCTTTTGCTTTAGTAAATTATGCACCCTATATAAGTAATTAACTTGGCTGTAAATCAGCAGAGGCAGTGAGAGAGGCTACAGAAAGTAAATCCTTCAGGGGCTCTTTGTACAGAGTTTTCTTTACTTACATATTCTGCGTGTGAGACAGCTCTGCCTTCATGCCTCTGCCTGAAGGCCCTTCTCACAATCCCACATGTTAAGCATCTGCTCAGTGCTAATATGCAGCCATAAACCTCAAACCTGGCGCCCACCCTCTCAGATCTCCCCTCAGTGAATACAGCCCATAATACTGTCATACTGCTCCTCGTTAGAGCACAATGCTGCCGGTGCTACACTCTCTTTCTCTGTGGACCAATCAGCTGTCAGGTGTGAAAGCCTCTCAGGCTCGTACGCAGTGCACAGGCAGCTGTTTCACTTATAGGAGATTGAGGTAGAACCCCCCAGCTCGTAGGAAAGAACAATTGAGCCATTATCAACAAATACTTCACAATGATGTACTACGAGGATCTCTCACACTGGGGGAAATTAGCAAAATAAGACAGAATTCCACAATACCTACAACTACAAAACAGCACCCCACTAGAATGCCTTGTCAACATGGTAGATGTGATGAAGACAACAGGGAGTATCAGAAGCATTCTTGTTTGTAGAGTGTCTCTGGAGGGTCTCCAGGACTAACAAGTCTCTGCAGGCACTCACTGACTGCTCTTGGCTGACACTTCCGAATCGATTGACCTGGACAAGTGCTGAGGGATTTAGTGCTCTGGGCAGACATATTCCAAATGAGTGATCTTGTCCATGACGGTAGAAGGGAGAACAACTAAGGACAGTTCTCAGTTCTTTCTGCAGCCATTTAGTAGTCTAACCACACTTTGGCCTACAATCAACTTAGTATGTTCAAACTAGTTCTGCCAAAATGAAGATATCACCACTCTGTTGGATCTCTACTTCAAATAAATAAGGCTGACATGACATTTTGAGTCTAGGCTAATTGATTCTCATGATCTTGACAAGCACGCTGGGATGGGCTCTGCAAAACTGACACAGTCTAAAAAGTCTCACAGTCTCTCTCTTTCTCTCTGTCTCTCTTTTAGAAACGTGGGGTTTGAGACTTTAAAGTGGCCCATGTATATGTTCATGCTCTGGCTGTTTTGTGCAGGGTTGGTGATCTTTTCGGCTCATCTCAGTGATGACCTCATGAGATGGATTACAGCTCTTACTGGTGGTGCGTCTCGTGCAGGTTTCTGTCACTGACGGAGATGGCTGATGTCATTGAGGTTTTTGACAGCAATGCGCAGAGCACCACAGCGGCACGCAGATGTGTGACTAATGCTAGTGTTGTTGAAGACCATAATGATGATATTCATGTGTTCACAGTCAGATTCATTTCCTCCCAAATATTCTTCTGCACACAACCACAAGAGCTTGACTTATGTGAACGGAAGCATTTTTCTGTGTGTGCATTTATGAGTGATGTCATCCTTTAGCCAGAGACGCTGCATCTGCGATTTTATCTGATCACTTCTCGCTTACAGTGTGGAGAGGATCTATGATAAGTACAAATATACAGTGACATTTTCTATCTCTGCTGTTTGCATGTGCAGATGAGAGGCAGTGGCAGTCGTATTCTGTGCCTGTTTTATTTCTTGGTTACTGGAAATGCATTTTGGAAGCCGCTGGCAGTCAAAGCCACACTCCTTTAGGTGCCACTCTGTAGAGGCTCATGATGGCACTGCCTTTGACTGCTGGAGGCTCCTCTTCTCCTCTGAGCTGTTTCACTTTTTTCTGCTATTTTGGTAGCTGTAGTCCTAAGTTGCCTGTTTTGCTTTGTTTTTCACAGATGCAGATTTATTATTTTTTCCTCATTCAAAAGCCAACGAGTCAATCTGATTTCTGAGTAGTCTGTCGGTGCCTCATTCTCTCAATGTGAGGAAAAATCAACTTTGTGTGATGTCTCGTCATGAGCTTTGCATGATAACCGAGAAACACACTTCTCCCCTCAGCCTGTTGCCATGGAGAAACACTCTGCATTAGCTGCTGATGAATCAATATTGAAAATATTGATATTAAAATGGAAGACATCATAAATGAAGGCAAACTGTCCCCTGAAGACTGATCTATTCATTTTTCTTTAATATAATTCTCAGATTTGATCTTGTTTTGCCATCTCACTAACTGTTCTTCATTCCAGCTTTGAAAGCTCTACTCAAACCTTCTGTTAATATCACTATGAGAACGTTCTGACCGTGAACACACTGCGGTGAAAATGATGCCTTTGTTTTCACCCAGCAGGGATGGTGGGAAGGAAAGCAACAGTTTGGATGTGATGTCAGACAGCCCTAATTCTCTGGCTCTGAGCTGCTTGTGACTCAATCACAAACCAACAAGAAAATATGACTAAATCAATCCTTCAAATCTAGCAGTCATTATGAGAAGCATGTCAGTCGAGCCCCTCGACAGCCTTGTGATGGCCAGAGATGTCAACACACAGACTCGACTCCTGACTCTGTCAGAACACAAGCCGGAATACAATCTCCCTCTTTATCTCCACTGGCGTGCAAAACTGCTTCATTGTGCAGTTTTAGAAGCAAATTGTTTAACCCACAGCAAACACATTTAAGACCTAGTTTAATATCTGAAGCTTCAAGACTTCGTCCTCATGATGGAAAACATCCATTTTCTTGTGTCCTGGATTGGATAATAATCCACTTACTGAAACTTCTGCAGAAAAATAAGTGTGAAAGCACATGCAGTGTCAGTGAGAGAAGCAGTTGCCTAATTGTGTCAGCTGCTGCTGGCTGACGAGCAAGTGATCATGATTGTCTTCATCACTGGGAAGGCTGGATATTAGAAGATTTCATGAATATTGAGCGCTCCTCGGCAGAATGATGTTTTATGTTGGCACTGAAGAGGAATGGCGCTTAATTGTGTAACCGGGTAAAGTGGAGAGGGTTCAAACGACGTGAATTGTTCTGATGTGCCTTGTTGTATTAATCTCAAAAGCGCGCACATTCCGCTGGATGTATTCTTGGATGAGGGGAAAAGAACGTCAGATGTGCTCCGACATGAGACTGGGCTTCACGTGCCTTCTTGTAGTCGTCTGTGAGGTGAAGTTTTCAGATGAGCTCAACAACGCAGTGTAGCATGCTTGAAACCACCTGGGATGGCAATGGTACATTTGCAGTTTTATATCGGTGTGTGTATGTGGTGTTGAATTCTATTTAAATGGATGATATTTCTTACAACATCGATTCCGGAAGCTTTTCCCCTGTAGAAATGGTCACTGGTGTTAAATAACATGGCTGAACTTAATCCACATCCAATATTTTCCACCATGTTGGAATCCCTTGTCTGACAAATAAAAATGCCCTGTGTGAAAGAGGCCAGGAGGCAGAACTAGAGACAAACGGAGCGTCAGTGGACTGTGGTCTAATCCTTTATTTCCTGTGGTAAGAGATTCTTCGGGTGAATGCTCTAATGTCTGTTTAGAGGTGATTATTTGCATGGCAGTCTTACACTCTTATCTGGGTAGAAGCATGTTTAAACACAAAGACCAGTGGAGAGGATAGCACTGGACAATGCACCAGTGATAATTATCTGTCCAAAAGCACTCGTCTGGATGATAAAACCAATTAAAGGTCTGTAAACAAATCAGTCACTGGCAGTTGTGCATTCATCATTATATTTTGCAAAACTATCTGTAGCACTGTAACTTAATCTAAAGAGAGGCTGTGATATTTGTGATGCAACCCAGAACAATATCAACATCAGCACTCTTGGCGCACCTCTCGTCCAATCAGATTTAAGGAGTGTAACTTATCACCACATAATTGATAATAATGACTGATAAAACTACATGATTATCTGTGTTATTTTTAGTACTGTAATCAGGATACAGAGCAGATGCCCTTACCTGCAGCCACTGGCATGCCTCAGTCTATTATGTGCTTGAATATGCAGAAAATTCAGGTTAATTATCTAGCTACAGGAAAACACTCGCTCTGTTTCCATTTGTGCTTTAAACCAGCAGCCAGTGCATCACCTGCATGACCATGAACCATAAAAGAGAGGGGGAATAATTGTGTTGTGTTCAAAAATATCTCTGTTGCTTTGCCCGGATTGTATTTTGGACAGTTATGTCATGAGAGCTACATTGGATTTGAATTGAAAGACAGAGAGAGAGAGAGTGTGAGAGAGAGAGTTTACCGCAGTAGCTGTGATCTGACATTATTACATACAGACACTCACTGGGTTGACGCACAATGAGTTTATTCGATTCTGCCAGCAGTGCGTTCCGGACTGCAGCCTCAGCTGTGGCCTTCCTGCATTCCAAACCCATATCAGTCCTGGCAGGGTGGAGAGATATAATGAGAACATGAGAGAGAGAGTTTTCTGTTTACTATAGAGTGCAACAGTCCAGTTGGGAAGTAAAATCTCATTCATTTTGTCCATAGAGAAATAGATTTTTAACTGTAATGTATAAACCTTTCAAGTCAGACCTACGGTGAGTTTTTTTTTTTGCGTATTTGCGTATTTGCTCCAAATCTTCCTATTATAACCAGTGAGACAGTAATAAATGAACTAGACCCTTTTCTCCTCCAACTGCTGTGCCCCCTTTACCCCCTCTCTTCCCTCACTCACTCCTTCCACTCTGTCCTGTGCTTCTGTCATCTTCTGAAAAGTCTTTGTGCTGGCTGTTCTCTGAAGAGCTGCCCGAGGCGAGGCAGACACTTAATTCAGAACTCACTCTGAATCTGTGTTTGGATCAGAATGAAATCAGGTGCTGTTTAAATTCAGTTCCTGAATCTCAGTCGAGGCAGAACACAGGATTCAGAAGTGTGATTTCAGTTGGACCTTCAGGAAGTACAATTATAGTGGAATGAAATTCATTAAAGTGCTGTTAGTGTATCTTTTAATCACCCATAATAATCTTTAGTATGAGCTATAAATAAACATTTTAATCTACTATTTGGATGACAATGGCTGCTGCTGATTAAATGATGATGAAATGATTATTTCATTAAATGTATTGTTTGTATAACGTTCATATGGTGGATCCTGCTGGAGGAGCTCATTATTTCCCAGAATTTTAGAATTTACCACAAAAATCTTTGAAAAGAAGACAAATATCATTAATCAGGCTGGAGAAGATGGAAAGTCCATTTTGATGTGTGACTGATCAGAAGATGGACAGTTCAGTAACTTCTACAGCAGTTCTACAAGCATTGCACGTTTGTCTTTGTGTATTCTCTTACTGGCAGTGCCGTTATTATGTGCGTTTTAAATGCTATACACTAGTGCATATGGCCTTTCTAGGTTGAAGCTAAGCTTTTTTTGCTGTAATATTAATAGGCTGTTTTTGCTGGTCTTCAGAAATGAGATGCCAGGCAAGAAGATAATTAATTGCTCAGCTACCTCTGCACCCGCATTTTCTCTCACTTGCACTTTGTCTGTTCTCCCTCCCTTGAGTCTTTGGACGCCTGGCACAGAGGCTGATAGTAGGAGAAGAGCAGCACACATCTGCCTGCCCCTCGTCATGTTTACTGTGGCTGTGCTAATGCATTTGACCAGTGCGCTAAACCTCTTCACTCCATAACGTACGACACTGCACCATAGCTCAGTCACTACGCTTAACAGCACATCAATATCAGCTCCAAATCATGTGAGCTACTACACTAGACATCTCCAGTTCAGCCCAGGAGAGCTCTGGCTAAAGATAGCTTCTAATACTGACAAGAATAGAGAGAAGCATTGTGTGTTTTCAGCAGGATGATGGAAGGTAATTAACAATACCATGATGCAGTATAGCATGAAATGAGTTTTGGAGATTTGATTCGGCCCCTTTGAGGCTTTTTTTAAATGATCTAGTGTTCAGGGTGCTGTGCAGTTGTGTGTTAGATTGTCTGTGAGGGTATCTTGGTCCTCCAGCATTTATTACAGAAGCAGATGTTTTCATTATTTAGCTGATACATGAACACTTATAAAATCACGTTTCACCAGCAGATGTCTTTTTATTTAGTTACGATGCCAAGAGCAACTCTTACATTACCGTATTTTTCAGCTGCTACCCAGTTTATCTTTACAAAACGCTACTGTACATCCTACTGTTCCTTTTGTTCAGCACATTCCTGTAGTTTCCCCTCAACTCTTGAGTTTCGCCTAGACTCGCCTGGAGCCGGGGACGTTCACACCTGAACTGAGTGGCAAACTTCCCAAGGTGTAATTGTTAGGTATGGAAAACCCTCTCCAAATTCCATCTTAAAATATCAGATTAGTGAGAGGCCAGAGGCATGAGTCTCCAGAGCTTCAACTCTAAAAATACACAGTTTCATACTTCGCTTATTCTTGCTTGAAATCACTGACTCGTTCAGCAGTCGTTTGTCACTTTTGCTTTAAATGCCTGTTTAGAAATTCATGATCTTTTTCCCTTTTGGATTAATGTCAGTGTAAACAATGGACAGTCATTGTGAGGTGTGAACTGCAGCCCAGGGGACTTCTGTGCTTACAATAAACAGATCTGTGGAAGCTGCAGAGGCTCGTCTGGGATGGAGTGTGTCCATATAAAGTGTAAAGTGGGATCTGAGAGGTGTAATGTGAAGCATACATACTATACATACTATCAGCTTTTGTTTAGCAGAGAGCGGCATGTCCTCTCAAGTGACATCAACTTTAGTTTGCATGGCTGCTGTTAACACCAGGTTTTAAGATCGGTCTTGTGGTGAGAGCGATCAACATTTACACCTGGTTGTAATTTTTTCTGGGGTTGCAAAATGTCCTTTTCACCATAAAGTAAAGGGAAAATAAATTCAGCCACATATATGGACCAAACAATGTGTAACAAACTTGATAGATATGGAGCAGAATTCTCAGTCTCTGGATGTTGTGAGGGGGGGGGTCACATCTGTATCACCCCATGGCTTTATTCTTACACTACTACATAGCACAGCTGGGCCTCCAACATCGCCCCGTCTATCCAGCTGGGGTCCAAATGAAGTATGAAGCTCTTTTGTCCTGCGATCTGTTGTCACAGAACAGCTGGGATTCAGACCAGCCTGTGGTCTACATTCACCATCTCCATGAAAGCATTGCTAGCAAGGGATGTGGTCCACAATACCCCCTCAGCCAGAGCATCACAGCTGGAGATTTAGCTAGACTTGAGGCAATCCGCCTGCATCCAGTGTGACTAAGAAACACAGCGTATGAAATGAGCTTTCCATCTTTGCTAATCTGTGCTATCTTTAAAGCACCACTTGTGGAGGCAAAGTCTTTATTTGCAACTGTTGTTTTTCTCTGTCACCCCAAAAAGCAGTGGCTGGATAGATGATGAACCCAGAAATGTTCAGTAATGACTGTGTGTCTGTGAACACACACCACATTCTGTGTTATTTCTAAATGACCTCCAGCATTAAAATGTTTTTACTTTCTGTTTTCTCAAAGAAATATTTATTGTCTCTCTCTTGCTTTTTTGATTTCATACACTATGCACAAACAAAAACAGATACAACTGCTGCAACAATAATATTGCTATTAAAGTTATTGTGCATTTGATAATTTCTTAAAGTGGTTTAATGAATTCACACAGAATTAGATTAGGTTTTCTGCAGTTTGTCAGGTTTTTGTGTTTTACTGTCATGTAGGTTTGTTTTTAGGCCTTTTTAAACGCCCACGCGTCTGACACTGAGCACATTTGTGTGAGGTTTAGGTGGCAGTGTGTTGATGAAGCAGATTTATTAAATCAGATTCAGCAGTGGTTCAGAACTCTTTATTTGACCTGTGACTTAGTGTAGACACACTGCGTGATGAAGTTTGTCTGAATTTAATGTCATTTAGCGTGAACTATGTGCATTTACATGCAACTACAAACACTGCTGCAGGCTTGTTTGGTTTCAGGCAGGCATGCATCCTCTGCCCATGGTCACTGACTCTGAAACCATGACTTATGAGGAACTTTGATTTAAAAGTAATTGAGTTTATTCTCCTTGATTTCACTGGTAATAGTACTCAGCTCGCGACTGCAATGTTTGTGCTAATCTAGAAAAGCTTCAGTGGTGCTTTAAAGAATTACCACATGTGCTTTTTGAACAAATACTTCAGGTTTTACATAATCCATAATAATCCTTAGAAAAATAATAACACTACAGTAAGTAAAGTTAACAACATTAGTTAACATGAGCTTAACATGAGCTCATGTTAAGCTCATGTTAAACATTAGTTAACATGAGCTGTCCAGTTAACTTACACGGTGTTTATTTATTCTTATTACACGGCTCTCTGGAATGCTTGATTCTGATTGGTCAGTTGAGACATTTGCAGGTTCGTTCTTTTCAAATAATAATCGCTCCAAAGTAATAACGCATAGCCGGTACTACTTGTATGTTTGTTAGTCACGTGGTACTATATCGTTTCGCGGAAGGATAAAAATGTTAATTTAAAACAAATATGCCAATAAAATGTTTCAAGTTCATATTCATGTCCAGATTTTTTCCTTATGTGGCAAGTAGCCGTGTAATAAGTGATATAATGTACAGGCAGCCGGTAGTTATCACGAAATAAGCCCCTTCAGTGTGATACAAGACCCTCCACTTCGCGTCGGGTCCTGATCACACTGTCGGGGCTTATTTCTGCGATAACTACCGGCTGCCTGTACATTATCCCTTACTTATTGTTTTTAATGTTAATTTTAATCAGATTTTGTATCTGTTAACATGTTAAAGCACAATGAACTAACAAGAATAAACAATGAACATTAAGTATTAAATATTTGCATTAAATAACCCCAGTCTAAACTCTCACGTCTGAATGAGACCCTTATTTAAAAATGTTTGTTTTCAAACATTTGCTTTCGTAAAAATTGTAAAAAACAACTTTTTAATGTAACCGTGGCTTTGCAGGCAGGACAAATAATGACCTAAATATTTTGTATTGGCCAATATTGATCCAGTTATGTTTAAAATTGAGTGCCTCCCTACATTGTCACAATCACATTAGGAAATATGCCCTGTTACACACAGCTAAGTGTGCAGTGAATATCTCTTTATACAGTAGATGTGTTTCCAGAGATCAGAGATTAACTATAGAGTGCTTGAGAAGAAGTAGTAGCTGGTGAGAGAGTGTGAGAGCAGAGAGAGAGAGGCTGAAGTAGACTGTGATTGAGATTGCAGAGTGAGAGCACTCCTGCAGGAGATGGGGTCACATCCCAAACTCTGAAGAGGGGTTAACTACTGGAGGAGGTGGAGGCTAGAATAAAGGGGGATAAGTCATGCTGGGTGAGATTGAGGGGCGTGGGGGGGTAGTCTCATGGGCCAGAGACAGCCAATGTTGCTAGGAGACAGAGGGATGAGAGGAGATGTGCTCGGAGCATACAGAGAGATTGTGTGCCAGTTTGCAGTTTGAAGAATCTGGGTACACCCTTCCGAAACGTGCCGTTCTCGACACAAACGCACACAGAGCAGTGTCAAAGGGGAACATCATTACACAGGGCAGCCCAGCCCTGTGTATGCATAATTTAGATGGAAGATGTATCAGTAATTGGCAGGGTTTAAACATCATGAGCGGAGGTAATTGAACAGTCTCTCAACTAATGGAAGCATGTCAGACATGAGCTTCCACGCAGCCGACAGTGAGTGACGGCACGCTGCCGAGAACGAGAGAGAGATAGTGACTAGTGAAAGACAAGTCTTTCTCTTTGAGAACCTGTTTATATGAAGATATCATGATGAGAGTTAGTGTTTGGCTAGCTTGCAGCCACAAAGCTGCCCAAACTCATTTTTTTCTCCTCAGCATGGGCTTCAGCCCGGGTGTCATGTTGTAAAGCTGGCCATGATGGAAATGAGAAAACCTTTTGGCCTTCCTGTCGGTGCCCACCAACGGCCCCATTTCTCGTTGGAGTCCATCTGTGTCATCAGCAACTGAAAAACTTGGATTATAAAAACCTGACTTCTGTTCACACAAGTGTAACGCATCTCCTGTGAACATGTGTTTGCATTTTAGCTTGAGGATTTCTGTTTGTGATTATAAATACTACCAGTCAAAAGTTTAGGGTCATTCTTTATTATTTTTGCACTTTTTGCAGTATTTTTACAGCTGTAACTTTAGAATTTATGTTGTGATTTAAGAGAAAAGCAGAAATAAAACTTATATTTTAGTACCAGCCTTTACCTAGAGCAAAAATGTGCTCTTGGCATTTTCCAGCTGGTTTGTTGATGCTTTTAAACAGTACTGAAGGATTCCCATCTATACTGGACTCTGATTGGCTTTTCCTCATTATATTCATAATCATCCATTTCAAACATTTTATTAAACTACTTTAGTAAATAAAAATATATTTGTACCAATGTACACTATATTGCCAAAAGTATTCGCTCATCTGCCTTTAGACGCATATGAACTTGTGACATCCCTTTGTTAATCCATAATATGACGTTGGCCCACCCTTTGCTGCTATAACAGCTTCAATTCTTTTGGGAAGAGCATTCCACAAGGTTTAAGAGTGCGTTTATGGGAATTATTGACCATTCGTCCAAAAGCACATTTGTGAGGTCAGACACTGATGTTGGATGAGAAGGTCTGACTCACAGTCTTCACTCTAATTCATCCCAAAGGTGTTCTGTCGGGTTGAGGTCAAGACTCTGTGCAGGCCAGTCAAGTTCTTCCACACCAAACTCGCTCATCCAGCTGCTCGGCCATGGAAACCCATTCCATGAAGCTCTCTACACACTGTTCTTCAGCTAATCTAAATGCCACTAGAACTTTGGAGGTCTGTAGAGATTGAGACTGCAGAAAGTTGGAGACCTCTGCGCACTATGTGCCTCAGCATTCGCTGACCCCGCTCTGTCATTTTACGTGGCCTACGAGTTGCTGTCATTCCCAATCGCTTCCACTTTGTTATAATACCACTGACAGTTGACTGTGGAATATTTAGTAGTGAGGAAATTTCACGACTGGACTTGTTGCA
>JAZGTJ010016500.1:0-12626 GCA_036877575.1 Botia almorhae
TTGCTGTGATTATATTGCTGTCATTGCCAACTGCTAAAGTAATTACAGTAAGTGTTACAGTAATTTTACCATGGTAAAAGGGTTTCAGAGTAATAACACCCCTTGGCAAACATCACTAATTCATAACCTTTCAGGGTTTATTGTGATGATAGAGCTATGCCTTACTGACACCAGCGTCAACAGCAGAATGATTGCATAACTTTAAACCCTGCTCACTCACCTGGCAGGTCTTGGCTTTTTCCTGACACTCTGGCACGTTTCGCTCGGTGACCAAAATTTTCTGTGGCTGAGGTGGAGGCTCCCTGCATGCATAAACAATATCTCAAATTAACTTAACTACTAGTTACCATTAACTACCAGTACTTGAATAAGAACTATGCATGTATATGTTATGTTAACATATATTGTAAAATATATATGTATGTATATATATATATATATATATAATGAATCAAGCGTGTGAATGGCTATCTTTACCTCCATACTGCTTTTTGCGGGGCACACGGTTCTTTTGGGCAACAGGGACTTTCTGCGGAGTTGATACGGACTGTTTTGAGCTCCTGGACCGGATTCTTCTGCAACCATATCTGCAGGGATGTCCTCATCTACAGAGAACATGGGAAGAAAAAAACATCTAATTCAGCAAGACGCATCTCAACCTGCACCAGCTCAGACCCCACTGCACACTCCCGCTTTTCATACACAGAACCATCACCTGTAGGAACCAGGGGAGAAACTCTCCAAGAACCGTAAGCAAGTTATCAACAAATCACAGGAAAGCCAACGAAAAGGTACTAAGTGGACTGGTGTTTAAAAAGCAAGACAGCCAGCAAGCCTAACAAGACAAAACTGCCGCCCATCAGCTGGTGAGAAGACCACACATCTTCACAAAAGGTTGCTTCCAGCCAGCTTCCATAATGTTCTTGTGACACCCTAATTTACCTTCTCCACATGATCAGTCTGTTAAGCATTCATCCTCAATTGTAACAGAATCGCCTAATACATAACCTACAGCAAAACAACACTAACAGTATCAGGTGAAAACAATCACAGATAATCGGTCTTGATCCAGGTATGATGCAACAGCTCCTTCTCTTCTACTACAAATGTTTTTAAAGTTCCTGTTCACCTCTGTTTGTGTGTGCGAGTACCCTACCTACCTGTCAATACCTGGTGTACCTGAGAGGCTTACAGTCTGTCCTTCTCTACAGCACATTTGGTACCTGGAGACAACATCCAAAAGTGAAAGATGAGACAAGGAGCTACAGCTCGACTCTGAACGTCACAAATTGTGACTTGCCCACTCACAGTCACAGACTGGCACATTGGGTCAACAATCACAAGAGAAGACATCAAAAGTGCATCAGCCCAATATATTAAACAGCTTACGAGACGTAATACCAAAGAAAATTTAACTTTTAAAGCTTGATTCGTCACAAATCTTCTCACTATTTCTGTCTGCCTACATTTACGCATTTAAATAGTGTCCACTTTTAAGAGATATACGTGAAAACAAAGCAGAATGTAACAGAAGTTCTATGTGGGGAGAAAAAGCATGTGTAGGTCTGAGAAAGAGTTAAAGCTGAGCTTTCCAGACCAAACCTGCAGTGTGACAATTCATTTCCACTGATAAACACAATACTCCACCTTTCATTATCAGTATGTAAACACACACAGTGTTGTTCTCCATTTTGAAAATGCCAAATTACAGATTGAGCGTGTTTGCAAAGGGTGCCCACACATTACACATGCTTATCTCAATGAATAATTCATCTTAATATATATAAAAGAAGAGAATATGCTACACACTGTCTGGTAAATGCCAGGACTGGTGTATCCATTTAAACTATAACAATTCATCTTAATATATTTTAAAGGAGAGCTCATGGTTTTCTATACACTGGCAGGCTGGTGTTTTCAGCTGAACTAAAACTGCACAACATAATTGCATGACCACTTCAGGCCTAAAAGGATTCATTCGGCTCTAATAAATTTATAGTGTGTACAAGACAGCAACGTGCATGAAAACCTGGGACGATTTCTCAAACGATCAATGTATTTTCCATATAAAACTGATGCAAAATCTATCAGTGGGGGGTCTGTAACCCAACTAAACGTGAAGACAAAGGTTTCTGACTGATCGTCGCAGATGCACCTTCGCCAGCACCAACCGGGGCCTTCTCCGTACCGTTTTTACACATATACACAAAACGGTAACGATAACCCCTCAAACAAACCGTGCATTCGTCATAAATGACCGACACGCACATATCCATAACAAAACAGCCACAAGTCTTTATTCAATCCCGTTTGATTCCCAACTGCGCAGCTACTTAAACTAGCTAGCGTTGCCATCTAGCCAAGTGTAAACACTGTGTAACTTAACAACTACATTCACTTACGCTTTAAAAACAAAGTAAAACCACCACTAACACAATGCAGCTTTTATACCGATCACATTAACGCCGTGGAGAAACCAGCTGATCCGTTACCGTATTTCGTAAACGGATATACGGCTGCATATCAATGGCACTGGGTACTAGCAGCTACGCAGCGGAGATTTTCCTGCCCAAATTCACTTTTCACCTCTCTCTGTCAAGTGTTAAATGCGAGAGACGGCCTATAATCGAGATAAATTAACTTTCTCGCTTTGTCACGTCGTGTCCCGGATTATTTTAACCCGGAAAGGTCACAGGTGGGGAAAAGCTAAGCGTCTGCGATTATGGCCCCTGAAGCCCAAACAAAGCGCGGCCTGGCCTGCATATACGAGCCTCGACGGTTTCCAATACAAGCCCTTGTAATCGGGGCTTCGGGTTGACCGCGTCGGGTCAGATTAAGACTGTGTTTTACACGACAGGGCTTTACGTTAAAACTGTTGGAGGAAAGGTCCCCGTCTCACCTCTTTCTGCGTTGTTTCTTTCCGGCTGCACCGGGCGCGGCCTCGACACTCGCCTGGGTCTCCTGCTGCTCGCTCTGGCGGAGTTCATTTGGCGAGGTGACTTTACCCAGAAAAATGACACTTCCCTCGGACCTTATTCCTTTGCTCTTGGCATTGACGCGAATATGTGGTCTGAAACGAATCAAGTCACCCGTCTACGCCGAAAAGCACACCAACCCGGGCAGTTTTTTCTTGTTCGGGGTGTTGTTGGTGTGTTTTCTCGGACAGCTCCCCCCTGTGCTGAGCTCCGCGTCTCTCTCTCTCTCTCTCTCTAGCAGGAGGAGCCATTAAACATGGACATGGAGAACATGCACAAGGGGGCACTGCCGATATTCAACAAGAAAAACAGTTACCGTACATAACTGATGCCTTTAGCCTCGTTTTGTTTTGGTAATTTGTTTAACATTAGTTAAAATGAACTTACAATTAACCGTACTTCAACAGCATTCATTAATGTTAATTTAACATATTCTTATAAGTGCTCATAAATTATCTCTTATTAATGCACATTAAACAATTGTATTTCCATTAGCTAACAATAGCTAAAAATTAAAAATGGTCTAAAGATATATTTTTCATTGTAGTTTATGTTAACTGATACATTAATGTTAATAAATATAATCTGTGTTATTACTGTTTTAATGTTATTTAACGTGTAGGATAACATGTTCACTGCACTTCATTTACAAACCTGCCTAAAAATATTGTGAACTTTCTCAACACACAAAATGTTTCGCTCGGATTTATTTACTAGACAAACTATGAAAAGACAGATCAGATAATATCTGCTACAAAAAACAAACAAACAAACAAACATGAAAATAGACTCGATCTGTTCAGGTATTACATTACAACAGTTGCACACATTCACACATGTATCCATTAGATGGCGCTATAGTCTATAACCAAAACTGAAGTCGTGATTTTTAACCAACCAGAGAGACATTAAAAAGGAGGTTTACAACGAAAGAGAATTTATGAAGACAGAATACACAAGGTGGAAATTTAACAGGCACAAATAACTTCTGCAGAAAAAGCTGAAAAGAAAACAATGGTTCTAAAATGGAACGATTTTGTCTAAATCTACTGTAGATTATATGAGTTTCCATCATACCATAAACTATTTTACACAGAATTTATTCTCGTGTCCAGGCCAAAGCTGTCCCTCAGGCTGATGCCAGTTTGATTTTAGCAGCACGTGACACTATTTCATTGACGACGCTATTGTTCTGAGCGATAACCTCCGCACGCAGTTTGCGTAGCTCTTCTTTGACTTCCTCATCGGTCATGTCATCAACAGGCAGCGCTTTAACCTTAGCCAGAAAAGCTTCAATGATCTTCTCCCCTTCCTGTGAGGAACACGACAAGCAAATCAATGTATTCACCACAACACAGAGTGAACCGCAAAGCAGATACAAACATGTCTTTCAAAAAGACACTTCACCTCTTTCTCAAGACAGCGTTTTTTGGCTGCAGGTCCAGCGTCTGACTCCTCCTCTGCTCTGGAGATATTCTGGAACTCCTCGAGCTCCAAAGCTTTCTCCCGTGCGTTAGCAATCACATGCTTGGGAAAGTTTGCGAGCTCTGCTACGTGAATCCCAAAGCTCTGGTCACACACACCTGAGTCACATTACAAGAAATAATCAGTAATGAATCACAAGGAAACAGAATTTTCGCAGTTTCTTTTCTGAAGGGTTTAAAGATCCTAGAGCACTTTGGCTCTTGGGGATTTCTGGGAAGACACGTACCCTTTCTGACCTTGTAGAGCATCGTAAGAGTGCTGTCTGTGGTCAGTGCAGTGACGTGGAGGTTGCGGACAGCGCGCACCTGCTGTGCCAATGCCGTCAGCTCATGGAAGTGAGTGGCGAACAGGCAGAAGGACTTAATGCGAGTGGCGATGTGCTCTGAGATTGCCCAGGCCAGACCAAAGCCATCGTAGGTGGACGTGCCTCTGCCCAATTCATCAATGATGATGAGGGAATCCTCCGTGGCTGATCTGAAACACAGGAAGGCACAGGCAATAAAACGTTTGTCTCAAAAGCATAGCCAGCACTAAGAGAACAACATGCAAACATTATAAACGTTTTAATGTATGCATAGTTATCACAATGCATGTTGGACCACACAGTATTTTATTCCCCGTGTGTTAAACAGGATGCAAGTACATGGTTTCATGAATTTGTGCTCTGACCGGAGAATAGCAGCCGTCTCCAGCATTTCAGCCATAAAGGTGGAAACCCCTTTGATCTGACTGTCCCCCGCGCCCACTCGAGCGAGCACACAGTCCACCACACTCAGCTCAGCCTCATCACAAGGCACAAAACAGCCAATCTGTGCCATGAGGACAATCACGCCCACCTGACGGATGTATGTGGACTTGCCGCCCATATTTGGACCTGTAAAGAACACAAAACTCTTCGAATGGGCTCAGAAGACATTTTATGCTATAGATTAGGGACTTTTGTGTTGTTTATCACCCGTAGGCTCATACTGGTAATCCTTTAATCCAACAGGAACTAACCTGTGATGATATGAAACATCTCTTCACCCCTCGAAAAGGTGACATCATTAGGAATGAAAGCCACGTCGTCTTGGGCTTCAACACAAGGATGTCTCGCTGCTTTCAGAACGAGTCTGCCTGATCCTTGCTCCAGGATTCTGGGCCGTACGTAAGGTACCGGGGCCGCGTGGGTCACCACGGCAAAGCTCACGACCGCGTCCAGCTGAGCAATCACCTCGTTCAGGGTCTGCGCTGGATCCGCATAACCTGGATACAAACACGACGTTATTGAAGAAACTCATGCCATCAACTAGATCAACTTGAAGTGAAAATAACTTCACTGCCCAGAAGCATTGAATGTGCCACATGTTTTCCACTGAAAGAAAGTTCTATAATTAAGATCAAGAGCTGTATGGACAGCATACGGCTTAACATGGACTGCCAAAAATAATTGGTGTGTCCCCCAGAAACACAAAGATCATGTGTGACTCTGTTAAATAAAGCTGCAATTCAAAACTTTTACAAATATCAGTTATTGAAACAAATATCAGTTATTAAGTACATGGCAGATAAACACAATCTACTTGTGTTACTCTGGTTCCCAATGGTAAGTTTATAATAATGATTTATAATTTAAGCTGTTGGGTCTGATTTCGTGTGAAATGTCAGTTTGGCTTCATTTGACTTTAACATGAATTGTAACCTGCAATTTAATGTTTCCTTTTAAAACTGTGTTAATGTGTAAAGTTGTCTAAACTGGAATTGTTATGGTGGGGATAATGTTTTACTGAAGATTTTCACCATACATAGAATGTTTACTTTGCCTTGTGTATTTCTTAAATGATAAATGAATTAACATATTTGTACGTATTTTTAGGACATTCCTTTCAAATAACATTACAGACAATTAAAATGCACATGCAAACAACAAATGTTTCCCTCACCAGCAGCTATGTTGATGATTTCTTTGACGATGGCATTCTGAGCCTCTTCATACTCTTCCCTGTTCTTAGTGTATTCCTCATTCAAAGAGCTCAGTTTACTGCAACACACACACACACACACACACACAACTCAGTCACATATTATTAGTAAGTAATTATTATTATTATTATTATTACTATTACTTATTATTAGGACCTAATATAACCATTTAGCTGCACTAATATTTAGAAACCTCATAGGCGTCTAACTCTTGCCTGTTGGTGAAGCGCACTCCGTTCTTCTGAACGTCTAAAGTTGTGAATTTCTTGTTGTTGCGAAGACTCTTCTCTTCTTTGCACGTGACTCGGTAGAAGTACCCGATCTGGGCGTTGGATTCCAGCTTCACGGTCTTGCCTGCTTCCAACCCTGTTTAAAAATATGATACATTGTTACAACAGCAAACACAGAAGAGCAGGAAATCTATTGAATTTCCACACTACATTTATTTACCAAGCTCACGAGCTGCGCTGCTCAAGGCAGCCTGCATAGCTTTCTCCAGACGGTCCATGTTCTCCCTGAGCTCACTTAATGTGGGATCAAATGAGGGTTTCACCAGGAATTCATGATGCTCAATCTGTATAGTGGACACAACAGTCTCATTCACTTACATTAATGGTGTAAATCAGCTCCTGAGAAGTTTCTCCATGGTCTTAGAAACCACAGTGATGTAGATGACATGAGTAGGCGGTTTAGCTCACCTGATTCATGTCTAGTGTGGTTTCAATCATCTCTTGAAATTTGGAGAAGTCAGAGATGAGGTCACTGAGGGGAGAGATGAACGCTGCGTGCAGCAGAACCTGATGTTTCCCTGGTAACAGGTTAGAAAACAGTTACATTAAAACCACATCCCATATTTGCACAAAATATTATGATTAAAAAAAAGGCCATTCAGAGATTCCAAAAATTCTTCTATTGTTTACTCATCCTCATGTCATTCCAAACCTGTATAACTTTTTTTTGCTTCTGAGGAACACAAAATATATTTTCAAATATGCTGGTAATCGAACAACAGTGGCACCCATTGAATTCCATTATGTCGACAAAACCACTGAGACATTTCTCAAAATATCGTCTTTTGTGTTCCATGGAGAAAAGTCATACAGGTTAGGAATGACATGAAGGTAAGTAACTGATGTGAAAAAACATTTATTTTTGGGTGCACTTTCCCTTTAAGTTTTGCATGTTTGATGTTGACCAATAACATTTGCTCACCACTGTATCTCTCTAAAGCCATCACCAGTCCAGGCAGTTGCCCCACAGCTTGGTAAACCCGGTAACAGTCCTGTAAATTACAGCTCTGACGCTGAAACTTTTTCGCCATGCGATTCAGGTCTGGAAAACGGCGGAGAAGATCCTCTTGACAGCTCTTCCTCAGCTCAGAGTCTTCCACAAACGTCTCCACAAGATCCAGTCTGTATTAAAACAAACAGGTAACAGGCAACCTCTATAACATAACAATAATAGCAAACAAACATCTCACCTTTCTTCTATCTTGTTTTTGTCTCTAAGAGGCTGTTTGATCCACTGGTTGACCAGTCGCTGTCCTTGTGGGGTTCGACATTTGTTTAGAAGACCTGCCAGAGAGTGAGTGCCTGTAGCATCACCAGAGGAACCCTGAAAATTTAGAAAAGCAACAATGAACTCACAATAACATTGTGCTGTAAAGTTTCTGGGTTTCTCTTCATTAAAAACACCACCATTTTATTTTGGAAAGACTTTTATTTTGGACTGACTTGGAAAAGGTTCAGGGCTTGCACTGCAGCATTGTCCAAACGCATGTACTGGTTGAGGTCAAACGTGGTTATCTTGAAGGAACCAAAATTGCCCTCATCTGAAAGTAGCTCCAGGTATTTGATGACTGCCTCCAAGCATGACATGGCAATCTGTAAAAAAGCAAACAAAAAAACAGATTAAACCTCCATTTTAGAGTGTTGTCACAGTTCAACATAAACAACAAAGCCACAAACCTCTTTGTCCATCTCTGGAAGGGTAATACTGGACACTGTCTCTCCCTTGCGGGGCTTTAGTAGCCGATTCAGGTCCTGCACAATGTCTTTGATTGCGAACTCTGATTTCTTTCTGTCTGTGAGCAGAAGGCCTCCACGCTGTACCACCTGAGTTTGGAAAGGCAACCAGCATGAATTCAGAGGATGGCTTTCATTTTAAAAATCACGGTCCATTAAAAACAAGTTGGCAAGAAAACTGTGGAACTGACTTTAAGCAAGTACCTGTCTGAGTTTCCCCAGGTCTCCTCCTGCATCCCCTCCAGGAAGCACACACTCTTTGGGGCCGATCTGCACAAGCAGGGCCTCCAGATTGGAGAATTGATCATTGTCTGGGAACTCACACACACCGAGTTTCCTGAGGGTACAGTCCACATACCCAACACCAACAACACGTTGTCCATCACTTCCGGTACCCAGCCGCACCCCCACAACACCAGAGGCCGCCTCTCCTGGTCCTCCTCCACTGCCAAATAAAATCTCCTCAAACTGGGTCAGGTTGCCTGGAGATGCCTGTGATGCAAGACGACAAGGCAATGGTAGATTGTGTCGGGGGACGCAGAGTAATGCATTGAGAGAATAAGAAATGAAGGTACCTTAAAAGATAACTGCCAGTCATGTTCTTTGCTGCCCTTACTGGCATTCCTGTAAACTTCCACCCTGTACTGTCTGACCAGCAGAAGGTCCCTCACAAACGCCTCAAAATTCATCTTACTGAGGACCACACTCGCCAACCTTCTGCTTCCTGTGTGTTTTAAGACATTCCAGACAGACAGCATGATTACAGATATATAAAGAGCAAACGAAGGTGTTAAACTATATAAACTGCAGAATTTGCATTTCATGCATGCTGCAGACTGGTGTCAACACCTGACGATTACGACACGCGTGCATTTATTGCACGCATGCATTTACTTTATTCGCGCGTAATTGCATGTCATACAGAAAACGCACATATCTGCAGAAGATAAAAGGGATTCCTCTCCTCTTTAATAAGTGTGACAATGATCTGCCGATAAACAGAAATTATTACAGCCAACCTGCGCCCAAGTGTTTGATGACCCCATTCGTCTTGAAAACCTCCCGGGCTGCAAACGACGCATCTTTTCCGTGCACCGTATAGTAATCGTTTCGATCAAATATTCTCACGGTGGTGTCGGGTTTCTCTGGCATAGAAAAGTAAAAGTTTAGAAACACATTTTCAGATGTACTGTCCATGGACAGATTCTGTTTAGGTTGCACCGCCATGCTGCAATCTCCCGCCACAGCACACACGCGCGGGCGGGTCAAAGGCAAACGGGGCGGGGTTAAAGTGACGACACTTTTGATCGCATCACAGAAGGGATATGCTGTCACATTTATTATTAAAAATATGATTAAAGGATTGTTAGAATAATTGTGCGCAATATAATAGTGTTTTTATAAGGTTATCAGTGTACATGTGAAGGACGGTGAATAATAATTCACTGAAGCCGCGGATAATTCACAAAAACAAATAACAATAAATCAATACTGATTTTAAAGCTGCAATCCGTAACTTTTGCTCTCTACTGCCATCCCTGTTATAACATAAATTCGCAGGGTACTTGTGGAGTTATTTTCTTAACGTGAATAACAAGTCTAAACAATTGCTGTACGAAAAAAACTAGTCCTTATTATAAATGTACAGTTGTGAATCAGGGTAAGATAAGAAGATAGTGTTGAACAATGACCTTGCTTGCTCAAAAATTGATTTTTGTCCATTATTAACTAAAAAAGTTACGCATTACAGCTTTAATTAAATATTCATTAAATAAATATCATTATTTTGTTGCTGATATATTATTATTATTATTATTACTATTATCGACAATAATAAAATATTGCAAAATAGTGTTGCATATTAATAGCATCATTGACAGGAATATTAATTGAATATGGATTGTAATCTATTACATATCAAATCGATGGGGTGAAAGCACGTGTTAGCTGTCATAATCAACAGGAAGTTTTTAAATGTGTGTGTGAATCACAGTGAAAACTGATTGAAAATAGCTGTTTTGCATGCTGGGAGTTAATCACAGATCAGTGGCATCACATTTAATGATGGTTATTTGTTTTATTCCCTGGTACAAGAAAACCATCCATCCTGTATCAAACTGTAATTAAAGGACTGATCGGTTTAGCTCTCACTCCAAGCCTCAAACAAATCAAACAAATGGGCTCAAAATGTAATTGTTACCTTGATTCGAGTCTTTTAGCAGGTGCGTATTTCTAAAACATAGCGTTACCAACAACAAAGCTTCTAAATTAACAGAGTGTTTGTATGTTACTGTGTTCATAACGCTTAAATTACATTAGAATAAGATGCTTCACTGGGGTCCTTTGACCAAAGAATATAATCTATAATAATGGTGTAACACTTGACCTTGGGTTTACAGCTCTGATAAGCCAATGTTGGAAATGATCTGCTGTATATTAAATGTTAAATTATGGATTTATTTCTAGAAATGTGACTCAGTGCTGAACCTTATCAGTCACGTTCTGAACACTGTTGTGTGCCTCCTCCCAAATTAAACATTACTGTATATGGTGTATATGTATATACTGTATATGCATTACTGTATACCCCTTTATAAGGGACATATCATATGACGTGAATATGAAATTCACGAATGCAGTATTAGATGCTAAAGCGGTCCAGTTTTAGCAAGACTTGATTCTGTCAAAAATTCTATAACACTTGTGATTTGTAAAAGAGGGTTTGAGGGACGTGAACCCCAACTGGAATAGCACAAGTTGCAGTACCACGTTATTGTCACTTGGTGTCAGAACTGAGCTAGTGAGGACAGAATAAAAAGTCATTTTTTCCTCAGTCTTTACACAACGGCTGCTTCAGCTGTGTGCCGTTTGAAAGCACCTTTATTTAATTCACTGAATGAAGGGACATGAGAACTGGCTGGGGCAAACATTTGAACTGCATTGTAACCCCATTAACAGCACACAAAGCGTGCTTTGTGCGTGCACGTAAATATAGGCATATACATCTGTATACACGTGCATGCATGCGAGCATACGTGCAAGCAGGTTTTTTATTGAAAGATTGTCTTTTCAAATTTGATAAAACAAAGAAAACCAAACTGGCCAAGATAGTTTTATCCCAACTGTTTAATACTAAAGCTATTCCTAAGCCAAATGGCACTTAAATTTGTGTGCAATGACCAAAATATTCAATAATCTGCATTTTATTGAACTTCTGTAGCATAAATGATGGTTCTGAAAGCTTTATCACTCTGGTGATAAGAGTAATGTGAGGTGTGTGTAGTTGTGTGTTCCATAGGAAAATTACCAGTGGTGACTGACTAAACTTAAGACTTCAGAAATATTTTTAGTGGTTTATCAGGCTAATACATAAAACTATGTTTGGCTACAACCCTAAGTATATTTACATCTATTTGTTTAGGTGATGCTCTGTGCAGAAGGATGTACACAAAGTACGTGCGTGCATATGTATGCACATACGTGCCCTGGGGAGGAGCGCTCAACCTGAACTTTAAACAAACCCTCCTGAGAAATCACAAACACGTCTCGTCCAGAGCTGAGAGAACTACAGGGCTGATGTCTGGCTAGGCTTATATTTGTCATTTCTGCTACTGTTGATGATACCTAACAATTTTAGGTTGTAAGAACATACACATAACGTTTTCATTTAGTAAAATTGTTTAAAACGTTATTTTGAAAGTCCTTAGGGAGGTTTCAAATGTCCAGTTTTTTAGCCATTGTATTAATTTTATTGCTTGGTTCTTCAAGAACGTTATTCAAACATTTTAAATCCTGTAACATTTTCCAAACATTTCACTAACTACTTACGAATAACATTTATATATAACGTTAAAGAAACATTCTACTAACGTGAATGCAAGAATGCTTTTGATAGCTCAGAGAAAACTTTGAGTTAACGTTAGCCAACATTCTGAGAACGCATCCTGTTAGCGGAGCTTGTTCTCCGATGAATTCCAGATGGGCAGAGTGAGCGAGCGTTTGTTCTCTGCAGTGGCCTTTCGTAGTGGGATGCATGGCCTGTTTTAATGGGGGTGGCGGTCTGCTGCAGTGCACTGGAGTGCAGCCAGATTCAATGGTCCAACTGTGACTGCTGTGACGGGGCAAATCTAGAAGCTTCTGCAGAAGATTAAATCATCAGTACCGGCAGGAACAATTGAGA
>JAZGTJ010016501.1:0-12625 GCA_036877575.1 Botia almorhae
AAACGTGACGTCACGCGCCCTGTTCCGTGCTCTAGCACGGTTAGCGCTCACACTGCATGCGAACCGCGCCCGAGTCCAAGTGAACCGTGCTCTGGCCCACCTCTTCCAAGCGGGCCAGGGACGACTAAACGAGCCGCGCCCGGGCACGGTTCGGAGCACTCACACTAGTCAAACGAACCGCGCTTTGGTGGTCAAACGCACTCGGGCACGGTTCGAATTGCCTAGTGTGAGTACACCCTGAGTCTCTAGGTGAGTGGGAAATTATGGCTATTATTAGATGTATACGCCAGGAACTCTCTGAGTGATCTCCTGCTGGAAAGCATTGCAGTATGAAGACGTTTGTGTGATTAAATGTGTCTGTACATGTACATGTGTTGTGTGTGTGTGTTGTGTGTGTGTGTGCGTGGGCCACATGGGGGTGGCATTTGTGAATTAAGAAGACTTCACAGCAGGGTAAGAACAAGAGCAGGAGACAGAGCAGGTCTCAACCAGAGCTCCACAACATCGTTCTGCCCTGTTTAAAGGCCAGGACAGACAAAGACAAGAAGATTCTGAAGGATTCAGAGACCTCCTGCATGTTTGAACATGCCCCCCCCCACACACACCATTAGACCAGCATCTGAAACTCCAGTGAATAGTTGAAATACTGTCATACATTTACCCTCCAAATTCTGTAATGACTTTCAGTCTGTTTATTATGGAAAGCTACAGTTTGGCTCAGGATCTGGTCACATGTTCATTTATGATACTTTCATTCTTCAGCTTGACCCACATTTTCTGTTTATAACATCATTTCAGTTTGGACATGTTTTGATGACGAGTTTATGACTTCTAGTCATACATTCAGAAGAACATTCCTACAATGCAGAGATCACAGATAAGCACCACACATGGCCCTTATTGACAGGAGTTATGATGAGAAATGTCTTTTCAATGTAATGGAGGATGATTGTGGTTTGTGGTGTTTTTGGAGTGATTATCTGGAGTCAGGGCTGGAACTCTGACAGCTGCACATGAGGGAAGCAAATACAGGCGATGTGATGGTGTGAGACTCTTTCCCTTCAACTCTGTTGCTCTCCTCATTTATCAATATATATTTACTGTAATGTATTTTCTCTTCATTTAGACCTGTCAGAGGAACACAGTTGCTCTGTTGAATCCATTTGAGGGTCACTTACAGCTCAAGCTCATGTTTATCAGAGCCCTGCAGTCATTCTGATGAAGTGTGAAATTAAGATGACATGAGAGGATGAATCTCCTGCTCCTTAAGGACCGCCCCCTGCTGTGACATCATAAATCTATCACACATTCAAGCTGCTCGCTGGTTTATGGGGAATTATGTCTCAAACCGTCTCGCACAGGAAGAATGAACCCCGTTACCCCTCACCACATAAAAACTACCCACAAAAAGCCTCTCTCAGCATTTGCAGGCCGGCTGGAGTTTTAAAAACACAGCTTACAAATACAGCATTATGCAATTCTTAGTGTCGCAGCCGGCTTACATAACATTGCAACAAGAGAGCTGATAGAAACACAGTCAGGTTAACATAGAATCCCTCTTATATTTCTCCCTCTGCTGGATGAAGCTAGCAGGAGTGTTTCTGAGTTTTATGTTCTGAGCTTAATGTTGTTAGCGTAATGTTGCTGCTTTCCAAACATTATTTATGACAAGACTTGTTTAAAAGAGAAAAGTTATGACTAGAAAAGAAGTCAATTAAACAAGACTTCTGTTGTTTTAATAAACAGTTAGCCGGTTAACATAACTTTATTAAACTGATTAGATGTGGCGAAGTGACATCACAGCACCTTCAGCAATCTGGGTTTTGTTTATAGAAATGATTCTGTTTTGTCCATGTCTACAGCAGACTCACAACCAAACTAACTTTATCTTCCGCAAATGTACAGAAGGTTTAAAGAAACAGTTGTGTGGTTTAGGGTGTTAGTTATCTGGTTGGTGGGTGGGGGGTTTTACTGGTGCTGTAGGCCCTGATGCTGACTGAAATGTGGGCGAGTGGGTTAGTCAAAGCTCAGGGGAAATGAGAGAATGGATGATTAATTCTGACATCACACCAGTGCTGAAGTCACACAACTCATCCTGTCCTTCACTGATTAGCCAGTATGCAAAGTGATGCCAATGACATCAAGAAATGTGTCGCAGTGTGTTCCTGGCTCCTCAGGTCAGCCGGAAGTTTCCAGATCAGTCAGTGTATAAACCACCAGATTTAAACAAGCAGATTTTATCCTCATGCAGTGTCACTCTTTAAATGATAATCCTGCCATTAAAAAATCTGTTTTATATTTACTTTTCTGTCATATGGCAAAATGATTATGATCTTAAAAATGTTTAAATGTTCTTAATGTGAAATATTTCATCTGAAATTAGACCAGAAACTACATTTCATCTATAATTGTGTCATTTTACACAGTTATTGGTCAAGCGTTCTGTGGTGTTTTGTTCTGCTTTATGTTCTTGTTGTCATTAGCTGTTTCAGGTGCAGGTTCACTTGTCTGTTAGATACTGCCTCTATAAACTGTCATGTGTGAACTTGTATATTAGCTGTTCTCATGTTGTTAAACTGTCACGGCAGAACTACCTCAACAGTTATTCTGAGCAAATTAAGAACTTTTGTACCAAGACCATTTAGTTTTCCTAAAGAAAGTTTTTCAACCCTGTTTGTTCCAGGCCTCTCTCAGTCCACACAACAGCCGGTTGAGTCATCAGGTCTTTATTAAAGTCATTATTGTAATTATCTTCTATATTTACTCGAGTGAAATGAGGATAAATGATGGGGCTGGTTCACTGGTCTTACTGGTCCACACGCCTCCCCCCGCGGGACGTTAAAGTGAGCTGGCCGTAATTTCCACGCTGCTTTGTTTGAATTGAGGAACACACCACTTTTCACAAGGCAGAGGGTTCTGCTTATTGGGTGAAACGGTTAAATGATTTTTGCTTGTACGTTTTGTGCCCTCAGGGACCAGAATTCAGCCGTGTGTTGGGGGAATTCCTCACTGGTGCATTTTGTTGCACTCATTTAATGACTTCCTTGAACAGTCTTGATGCTTTTACTGGGCCAAAGCCAAAACCACCCAATGAGAGAGAGCTAAAGAAGAAGAAGGTCTCCCGTATGGTTGTGATTTGATTGTGTAAGAGTTCTGGAGGTTTTGGGTCTGGCACTGATGTACAGACAAACTAAAGGGTTGATTATACAACACAAACTGTCTAGCCACAGAAAACGTCTTTATTTAGAACTGGATGAGTCATGAGTTCCCAAATGTCTCTGAGCAAAGAGGTGATGTAAACACATTGCTTAAGGTGTGGAAAGCTGAACCAAAGCCAAGCTCTTAAACCTGACACAACTCAACAAATTTCAAGACGTCTTGCACCTCATCAAACCTGCACCTTATAGACAACTAAATTAACGTTTGTTTGTTGTGCACTCCTGGACACGTCTGGTTTTGTCCCTGTGTCGCGATGCCAAGGTTTCAATAGCCGGTAAACACACATTCATTTTATGAATGCACATGAGAGCCAACGTGAAGCTTTACATGTCATTAAAAGATCTCTTTCAGGAAATCATCCTCAGGAATGCTCCAGAAGTGTTGAGGGTTCAAAGGTCACTGGCTAATGTTGAGCACTCATGTTTGCTGAGGGCAGGAAATGCTGCTTAGATCATTTCATGTACACGCAACGCAACATTATTATTATCACCTGTGTGTGATATGTCTCTTACATACATAAAAGGACTTGTGTGTAGTCAAAACTACCTGTGCTGTGTTTGTCTCTGTTTCTGTTGCTATGCTACGACAGTCATGAATGACTGGAGTGTTATTTCTCTGCAGATAAAGCAGATTTTCTGACGGTCATATAAAACAAACTTAACCTGACGTGTGTGTGTGTTTGTGGTACTTCTTCAAAATTACAGTGTTGCATTGTACTCTAAATACTTCTAAACATTTCTTTATTGCACACACATATTGGCACAATAAAACATGTAGTAACAGTTACAAAGCAGTGCGGCCTGTCAGTTCTGTTACACATTTTGACAAGGTTCTATAGATAAAACAGCTACAACTTTAATTAAAGGGGCTGAGGGTTAAAACTCGAAGGGCTATCAACCACCCACAATACTTAGTAATGCCTTAGCAACCACACAGTACTGTGCTAACAAGCTCAGAACGTTCTAGCATTGTTTACATTCATCACATTCAAGCACCTTATTAAATGCATAATAAGGTTTTGTTGTATTATTTCTGAACAAATAAGCCCCCAACAGGCTGAATGAATTGACAAAATGGTGACCTCAGAGGTCAGGTTTTTAAGAAGACTGTGGTTCCCTCAGTGGGGGTCGTTGTCATGCTCTGATGCAAGTGACCAAGGCTGTGAGTGAGACAATAGCCATGCGACCAGACGCCCAATCAGAGATAATAATGCTGCTCAAACAGGAAGGTTCACGTGGGAACCAGATTGTGGGAAGCAAATGACGGCGCACACACACACACACACACACACGCACGCGCACACGCACACACACACACACAAACACACACACACTCTCTCTGCTGAGACAGAACCTGAGGAACAGCTAACAGACGCCCTGTTTGAAGTGAATGTGGGGTGTTCAGCAATGTGTCTGAATTAAATGTGGATTGTGAATTGAATATATGTGCTAAACCAGATCTGTGCTGAACCAGATCTGACATCAGATGGCTGGTGCTGGAAGACTCTGAAAGGATCGTATCCTGTGGACTGACACAAGATGACCTGAATTTTAAGTTGTGTTGTATCAGCCCTGGATAAGAACCCACCAAATATGACTCAAATTATATAGATCCAAGATCATACAACAGTGACTGAACAACTAAGCCACCTCTCTAAAGTTCTGATTGGCCATCGGGTGCCTGCATCAGTTTTCTTAACTTCCTGTTCCCTTGTGATCTGTCACCACAGCATATTCCTAATCAATGAATTCACAGCAGCAAAGTGAGAATCAGAAACATGTTTAAAACAAACTCATTTGTGTTCCTCTTTGTGTCTATAGAACCTGATGGCTAAGGCATTGTACGACAATATTCCTGAGTCCCCAGAGGAGCTGGCCTTCCGAAAGGGAGACATTCTCACTGTCATCGAGCAGAACACAGGCGGCCTGGAGGGATGGTGGCTGTGTTCACTCCACGGTCGACAGGGCATCGCCCCTGGAAACCGCCTCAAACTTCTGATTGGACCGATGTTTGAAGGCGAGATGATTGCCTCGCCCTCCCCCCCGCAGGGTCAGGCCGTGCAGCAGAGGCCGCTGACCCCTCAGGGTGTGTACCAGGTCCCGCCTTCTCACCAGAGCCTTCAAGAGCAGAGCATCTATCAGATTCCTCCATCCCAGGATGCCTACCAGGCTGCACAGAGGAGTGCGCTAGCTGTGGATGGGACTCCTTCCAAGGTAGGAACCTAAACCTTAGGTTAGGTTTATCCCTCGACTCTACAGAGATCTACTGTTCATTTACACTGGCCTGTTGACCCATGAGTCTGATCTCATGATGCCTGCAGCCTCTTTGTTTATAGTCTGATTAAAAGAGTGTCTGTGCTGAAGCATAAACTGTTCTGGCCCTGGGCTGCGAGCGCGCCGTGTCCAGCACCCCGCCGCATCGCTTGCTATAGCTGTTTTATAATCTCCTGCCGATGTGCCAGACAAACCACAGCAGGAATGGAAAAATAAACAGAGGAGATCTGTCCAGCGAACACACTGAGAAAGTGTACAGTACACTGTACAGTGTGCGTGAGAGACAAAGAGAGCTTTTATGTGTCATTCATAAAAACTGTGTCACCTACTCATGGATGCTAATTTAAACTGTTATTTACAAGTATTTTTCCGGATATCTCACCCACACACACGCATGTACCAACCACATCCATACTAGCACTGACCCACTTCTGAAGAACTACTGAGAACTTAAAGCAGCATTTACATATATGGACAAGTCTCCAGTCTAGGTAAATAACAGGGTTGTCAAGGTTACACAGCACAAATGGTGTTGATAGGAACAGTTTTCCTTGAGCAGTTCATCTTGTATGGAGTGTATGGAGTATGGAGTAGGGAGTGTAACATCTGAAAGTGTGATGCTGAGAGATCTCACACCAGTGAAACTGAAACACTCAACTGAAGGTGTGACCGTTTCCTTCCTGATCTGACTTCCTGTGCTGAATGATGACAACTCCGATTATTGATAGTCATTTTATTACAGTCAATAACCTGCTGTGTATATCTTATAAGAACATACAGAAAGTAATTAATGTAGTATTTTTATTTACTGCTGATTTATGGATTTTGGCTTGAGTATTGTTATAGAAGTTTTCAACTCTGAACTGATTTGCTTTTAATTCAAAAACGTAAAAGTTGTAGATTTGTAGTTGTAGATTGTGTGATTTAATTGCAGACAGGGTCTGGTCTGGTAATGTTGTAATGCTGTATGCTAGGGGATGATGTTTGTTGCTGGCACAGCGCAGGATTTGGTCACATAATGACACACTGTAAGGCTTTGGTTGCTAAGATCTGACTCTTGTTGAGTGGGTTGGTCTTGTCCCACCTGACCTGAAGGGTGCAGTGATCTAAGACCGTCCAGCAGCTCTGTTTATGCCAGACACAGTCTGATCCCATCTCAAAGAATCACACAGAGTGCTTCACAGAACTGGGCCTGGAGAGACATGAGATCTTTGTCCCATTGCTGCCCGAGTCTGGTTGATACCAGAAGTTCTGTTTGTTAGGAAAGCAGTTATTACTATTTTGATAAGTGTTGTTCCATGTTAAAAAGTCCAGAAATAGTCACTTAAAGGGACTCGATATTGAAAATGATATTTATTCCCCCTATTGTCCTTTTAAATCTGAACGTGAACTGATGCACATAAGAGTGACAGTGAATAACAGTTGAATGACAGCATGACAGTATCAACAGCTCCAGTCCCCATTTACTGTAAGTGTCTGATATTTCCTCTCTCTAGTCCACTGTTCGTTTGTGGGTGTTTGTTTGGATTAACTTTGAGTCAGATCTTGAATCATAATGTTCTGCTCACTCTATGGGTTGTGGCCCTCTGTTATCTCCACTGACCAGGTTTTGTTCTCCTTACGTCTTGTCTGAACAACTACGCCAAAGCTTTTTGTTTGTACACTTCTGTCTCCAGGAGATACTGTTAAGATTTGTTGGAGACTGGTCACAGGTTAACAATCCCCTTCTGGAGAAATCTATAGACACACAGTAGTTAAGCATTAGTTCCATGACTCAGTGCTCGCGTGAGAGTTTAGTACTAGTTTCCTCTCTGCGTTACCCGTCAACAATTAAAATCTTGCTTCTGTGTTTCTGTTTTCAGACAGGTTCCTCAAAACCCCAGTTGAATTTATGCAAATACACTTAAAACATCCTCTTGACAGAACATCCTCTTGACATTTTCTGGTTCCGTTTAGAACGGTTCTCAGTGTGGATGTTGTTAGCTGATGTGACCTTCAACAGATTCACGGCTGTTTTTCATCTCTTCTTGCAATCCCAGAATTCCCTCCATTGTTTACCTCCTTACCTTCTGTAATTCAAGATGAAATCTTTGCGTTTCATTTGTTGGTCGGCTGCAGCTTAATATACTGTGTGGTGTAAAATGAATTACGCTTCATTAGATTAATGGTTGAAAATTAGCAGGAGTCTCGTGCTCTCTGAGGGTTTAACATTTAATTGTCTTTGTTGATGAATTTGATTTATTAATAGGACAAAGTTTTTTTTTCTGTCGCTGGAAGAATAGAGCAGAAGAGAGTCACACCAGATCAAGATTCAGCAGCTTTAGGAATCTTAACGCCTACGTTTTTTGTTTTTTTTTTGCTGCTAACATTTATCATTAATAAAGACCTGAACAGAACTATAATATTGTTGATTATCTCATATTGCTTATTGCTGTCTAAAAAGTCAATTAGTACAATTAGTACAAAAGTACAAGTTTTGTCATAAGTTAAGTTATAATTTAGTTTCTTCTAGAAATAAATTGCCACACAGTAAATTTTAAGAACAAAGCCATTGGTGCTTGTTGTACAAATGCCAGGGGGCTGTAGTGGTTGCCAGAATGTGCCATGTGGTTTCTAAGGTGTCCTGAGTAATTTGACATGGTGTTTGCATGTGTTTTTCTCTGGTTCCTTTGGGGGACGTTTCAACACTTTTTAATAGAAGAGATTGTACTGATGAATACTGACTGCTGCATGGAACCAGTGGCTTGACTCCCATGTTTAAGCTGCCAACATCATCTTCAGCTGGTTTATAAAGGAGACAGACGAGTCTGTGATGAACAGGGTCTCTGGAGAGACAGTCAGGGATATAAAGGTGTGAAAATGATCATTTCCTCTGCTGGAAACTTCCTGTTAACTGCTCAAATATTGTCTCAACAACCTAAACGACGAGTGTAGAGTGAAATTAAGTAGCGAGAAACCTTTTAAATAACAGATTATTGTGATTTATCTTAAGCTGCAGACATATTTGTCACCAAGTTAAAGGTTAATGATCAGATATTGCAGTTTGTATGGGCTTGTATTGTAATACAGAGATTTCTGTGGCTAATGAAGTATTTAGTCACTCACATTCAGTCACAGTTTGTTTAGTCTTTGCTCACAGTTTTAGTCTAAACATCGCTCACTGAAAGCCAAGGTCCACGTCTTGGAGTCCTGCTGGTTTTATCAGCGCTGTTATTCTCCACAGATAAAGAAATGGCTGCCACAGGTCGTGTTCAGATTCACATCTGATCCGGTCTTAGTCACACACAGCCAGACAGAGTGTAACAGAATCCAGGACAGGAGAACATGTTTGCCTACAGATCACACTTCACACCTCTCTGTGGTACCACTGTATTTACTCTCTTTTAGTTACACACAGCAGCTGATGGAGGAGGGATTGGGTTTTGTACACATCATATACCCACTTGTTCTCCATTACAATCACTTCATTCTCCCAGGAGTCTGGGAAGCTGAGGTGATTTAGGACCGATGGGAAGACTCTGGGAGATGTGGGTAATTGCTGAACTTTGCTGATCCTGGAGTTCCAGATTGCTGATTTATGAACAGGAACATGTCACTGATGTGCACCTAAACTCACAAAAATATGAGTGTGACGGTCGTGCTTATGAAAACCATCTGAGTGTTCTCATCTCCAGAGGGTCAGGAGCTCAGAAGAGATGTGTGTGTGAGACTGAAGGAAAGCGTTTACAACTTACCACAGTTACTGAGATGGATTGTGGGTTTAGAGTTCTCCGCTTCAGTTATCATGCAGTTATTGTGGAGATAAGAGGAGAGACACTTTTAAAAGAGGTTTTGCTCTAGAACATTCCAATGGAAGGAGAGGTGACATCATCACTGGCTGTCCTGACACAGAGGCTGTTTTAAAACCTTTTTGGAGGACAAATTCCAAGATGTCATGTATGATAAACAAACAAACAAAATGATTCATTCAAAACTGATGCATATGTATGAAAAATATGTGCACAAAATATAGATTCATGCTTATTGAAGTAACGCTGCGTTAACTGGCCAAAGATTTATCAAATCAATTGTGGGTCGAGTCTCCTGTTTTTTACACGTGCCCTTAGAAGGCAGCTGCCTATGTAGAATTTGAGGCGGAGCGAGTTTCTCTTAGACAGGATGTCACACGTATGGTTTTAATTTTCAAGAACTGTCAGTGAACTCTGAACACTGCGGTGTGGTGACAGCAGAGCTGTGCTGGTGTGTTATAGACCACCGCTTGGAGAAACCAAAAACATACCAAGAATTCCTCTGTCTGTCTGAAAGTTTGATCTCTAGAGGAGAGGAGGTGAGAAGATCTACTTGGTTTAATCAGTCATTAAACCCCCCACGTAAAACTACATGTGGCTTCAGACCAAAGCCATAAACAGGTCAAGAGGTCAGATGTGGTTGACAAATAACTGCTGGTGATGAGTCACACACCGAGCGGACATCACTCACAAGCGTTTTAATGACATTCAAATCATTCATATTGAAGCCATTTTATTTTCATCTGTGGCGATTATTCTTGTTTTAATAGTTTCGGTGTGTCTGTCAGTGTTTGCTTAACTACTCTAGTTAAACTCTAAATAGTTGGTGATATGTTTGCATTTGATTTTTCCTGTCATATTTATGGACCATTGCTGGACCAATATTTCTTTGAACTCTGGCTCTTAATAATGTCCTCTAACTGTTCCCTTGTGTCTTGTAGGTGGTGACCCCGATCCGTGTGGGCCAAACATATGCGTACAGTCCTGCTCCCGAATCCTCACACGACCTTTATGATGTTCCTCCAGTTCGTACACAGGGGGTAAGCGTCTCGTTTAAACCTGGTGTAACCTGTACCACAGTCATTCCTTCACTTAAACACACATTGTACACTCTGTACAGGTCTACAATATTCCAGCTAGCACACAGACAGAACACAAAACTACCAGAACCCAGGGCCTCTACGACACTCCACCCTCCCAAAATCATCAGCCCAGAGGACTGTACGACATACCGCCATCACAAAAGGTATTGATTATTGATTGTTCAGTTCTTTATATTAATGTTGATCATTGATAATTAGATAATTAGTGGTGCTTGGCTGCTAGTATGTAGCATATTGACTTATATAGTATATAGACTAAAGGCCCAATCATATCATAGGATACCATAGAAACTTAAATTGGGCAACCAGCTAGCAACCAATCAGAACACCCCAGAAAGACAAAGTACATGAATGTCTAAATGATCTCTCATGAATGCTGCCTTTGTTCATTAGTTTGTAACAGAATGCTGTTATTTTCCAGGTTGTTATGAGTAGGAAGAAATACTCAAATCTGTATTACTTTCTCCGGGTTTGTAAATGAAAGCTTAGCTTGCCAGCAGTGTTGGAGTCAAACTGAGAACAGAGCTTCTAACTTTGTGAGGAGGTCAAACACACAATAATTGTGCTGAATCCCCTCTTATATTTCACCACTGTTCTTGATGCAAGACAGCACAGCTCTGCGAGTTTGTTTCAGAGAAACTGTTCGTATGTGGAAACCTGGCATCAGTGTGGGATTTAATCAGGCTTGTGGAAGCCCAGACTTACTCTTAAAGTTAGATTTTAGGCATGACTGAAATCACTTACAGGCCACTGTGACCGATGTGCTTTTGGTGCTGCCCGCGTCCTCCGTTACATCGCCCGGTCAAGTTTTAACTAGAGAGTTTTCCATGTCCGGCTCAAGGTTTAAGATTAAGATGATGGAAATGAAGAATGAGACCTTAAGTCTCTCAACAACCAATTTTGGGGAAACAATCTTTAAATATGTTACAAATCTTGTAGATTTTCTGACTCTTGTGCCTAATGAATCTCTTGTTCTTACAGGTATATTCCACCCCTCCTTGTCGGAACAACGCTGCACAAGATGAAGGGAATTATGACTTTCCACAGCCTCTGAAGCACAAGCAGGAGTGTATGTATGATATTCCACCAACATTTCTGTCCAAGACTTCCCCGTGCTCCAACTATGACTTCCCGCCCAGCTCTGAGCCTGTCTCCCGAATGGCCATGAATGATAGCAATGGAATCTATGATGTTCCTGCTAGTCAACTTGCTGCTGGTGGATCTCAGGATGTATATGACATTCCACGTGGAATAACTTTGTCTCAGAACAGACTTGTTTCTGCAGAACAAGACAAGAATAAGACCATTTATGACGTACCGCCAGCAGATGCTCGATCCCTTGCAGACATGACCGAAGGTGTCAACCGCTTGTCGTTGTCCAGCACAGGAAGTACTCGTAGCAGTATGTCCACCTCTTCCTCTTCAGCCAGTTCCCCCGCAGAGGGCCGTCTGGCGTTGGACCTGGACTCTGCGGTACAGCGGTTAGGTCGCCTCCAACAAAGTCTGGATTCTTCTGTCTGTGCGCTGCAAACTCTAGCTGCCTCACCACACTGGCGAACATACAACTTTATGGAATGTCACGCTAACAAAGTCCGCGCCTCACTGGAGCATGTCAAGGGTGCACTCATGGAGTTCCTTGCGTTTTGCCGAGGGGCGGCAGCAAACGCCACCACGCTGTCCGATTCAGGACTGCATTCAAAGTTGAGACGACAGTTACAACGTCTGGAAGATTCTCAGCAGATTCTTCAACAAACACACCAGACTCTAGAGAACAACAGCTGGGCTCTTAATATCCTGGCAATGGGCGCTAAGCAACAGAACAAAAGTGACGAACTAGAACGTTTTGTAATGGTGTCACGAACAGTGCCTGACGATGCCAAACAGCTGGCATCAACGATAGGAGGGAGCGCGGAGCTCCTGTTCCGAAAAGCACCGATTGAAGGCATCGTTCACCCCTTCACCCGCAATCCAGCAGAAGACAACACCTGCAGAGGTCAGAGCAAACCTCTCCCTGTACCACAGGACAAAGCACACATGAACAGTGAGTTGAAGTGTGTTAAAAGCTGGATGGAAGATTACGACTACGTCCATCTGCAGGTGAGGATCATGTTGGAGTTTAACCTTGCCACGGAGAGATTGTTCTAGAAACCAAAAACACTTTAGTAGATTATTCGTTGTGCTTGAAGACTTAATATTCAACATTCCAGCCATCACATAACACAAACATGCAGGACACTAGTAA
>JAZGTJ010016502.1:0-12624 GCA_036877575.1 Botia almorhae
GGCCCCTTAGTGCCAATTGGGCATCGTTTAAATGCCACGGCCTACCTGAGCATTGTTTCTGACCATGTCCATCCCTTTATGACCACCATGTACCCATCCTCTGTTGGCTACTTCCAGCAGAATAATGCACCATGTCACAAAGCTCGAATCATTTCAAATTGGTTTCTTGAACATGACAATGAGTTCACTGTACTTAAATGGCCCCCACAGTCACCAGATCTCAACCCAATAGAGCATCTTTGGGATGTGGTGGAACGGGAGCTTCGTGCCCTGGATGTGCATCCCACAAATCTCCATCAACTGCAAGATGCTATCCTATCAATATGGGCCAACATTTCTAAAGAATGCTTTCAGCACCTTGTTGAATCAATGCCACGTAGAATTAAGGCAGTTCTGAATGCGAAAGGGGGTCAAACACCGTATTAGTATGGTGTTCCTAATAATCCTTTGGGTGAGTGTACATTTATAACACACAGGTGCTTTTAACTGTGAAGGATTGGTGAAGTTAATTATTCAGCAAGCATTAAGCTGCAAACATTAAGAAAGAGATGAGGGACTTTAATCAGAGACAGACAGAGAGAAAACCAGACATGTTTACCTCCAAGGGGAGTCCCAAAGCAGCAGCCTACCCCAACAGCACATCCTACCGTCAGAATGTCTGTGTAACCATAGGGGTTCTACTGACACCAAGACAGAAGAGAGACAGAGAGGGAGTTTGAGGTGAGGAGAAAAAGGAAGATGAGGGTGTTAGTGGGAAGATGAAGACATTTAAAAAAGAGAAGATTAGAAATGTCAGTGGGTGCATTAGGTGGGAGAGAGAAGATAAAGAGAAGAAAGGGTTGAGTGCGAAGAAGGGAAAAAGGGAATGATTGATAAAGAGAAGCAAAGGAGAAACAAAAGGGTGATGTGAATTATATAACTTTCGAGTAGAGGCAGTATTTATTAAAAAAAAGGCAAACCAAAGCTTTATACACACACCAAACTGTAGCAGAAACTTAGTTTGCAGAGAGAAAAACATTAATACATGGTACAGTGCAGTGCATTATGGGTAAAAGTGGGCGTGACTTGCCTCCCACCGGGGCGGCGACAAGTAGCCACTCCCACCGCACAGGCACAGACCAGTAGATCCTGAACATGGGCACTATTCTGGGTGATTTGGGTGGGGTTAAAATAATAGCACCAGGACACACATATTCAACAGGTAGGCAGTTAATAAACATGCCAAAAAGGCCATCACTATTAATACAGAGAGACAAAATAATAAGGAAGGGATGAAAATGGGGTATGGGGAATGAAAGGAGAGAAATATGAAATTAGTATAACTCCCAAATTTATTCAAAACTGATTAACATTAGAAATGACATACAGAGCAGTTCATCATAACCCTTAACCGCTGATCAGAGGACCAGTTTTAGCACCTGTCTACTAATAAAATGACCCTCATAATGACTATTACGGAGTGGGAATTTATGTGCCAACAAGCAACCTGATAGTAGATCAGCCATTTAGAGTGAACGAGAACACTCATGCGACACACACGAACACATTGAATCGCAGGGGAGGATTTTTACCTCATACACACCAGTGAAGATGGACATGACCCTGCTCAGCACTGCGGCACAGATACTGGCTATGTGCACAAAAGGACCCTGAGGATTCATTTCACTGAGGTTATTAAACAGAAAAGCACACACAGACACACCAACTCAAGGAATGAGCAATGTACTGTATTAATACATAGTAAACATTAATATATATATTGTTTATATTATGGCCTTACATTACATTAAATCAAATATTTGGACTGATACTATATATAAAAGAATCAATAAAGGTGCACCTCTTTTCCAATGGGCATCCCACTGCCCAGACCAGCAGTAAGACCAATGACTTTTGCCACAAATGCTTTGAGAGTGAGATACTCCTTTAACACCACACCTCTCAGAATAGTCTTGAGTTCAGGGATCCCTGAGCCTAAGAGAACCATGAGCAGCCAATGAATCCAGAAAAAGAAAACAATTTTACACACAGTGTAGAACTTGTCACAGTGATTATAAAAGATGAAAAAAATTGGCGTATATCCTGCAGTGTGATATGGGGCTCACAGGAAAAGCTATCAAAACAATTGTGACACAGAGATGTGGGAGAAATGAGAGATGACAACATTTTTGAAAGAAGTATGGCAGGAAAATTTAATGTATTGTGGCTGGTTGAGGTGGATTGAGGACAAAAACTACCCAAATAGTGAATTGGAAGTAAAATAACAGATGATAGATGGCACAAAATGGCACAAAAGAGGCTGCTGGACTGCAAATGCATTCAGGTTTGATTGGGAAGCAGGAAAATAATACAGGTAATTGAAAACAGGAAATAGAGGAGATGAGGTGATTGCACCTATAGCTTGTGGAGCAACCAGGTGGCAGAAAAGGGATGCAAATACAACAAGGATGATGGGATATGAGATCCAGGCCAGATACTGCAGAGCCAAATTTTCCTTGAGCTCTCCGTACATCCACTTATATGCTGAGAGAGAGAGAGAGAGAGAGAGAGAGAGATTATCGTATCACACGATTACCAGTGAAGAATGACAAATGATACTGGGTGTTGGGATCACATAATTTTATGTAGTAACCTTTTTATAAAAGCAATACGTGTTTATTGCTAAATTATACACAGGCTTACATGCTTCAAGTGAAGTGTTACCAAATAAGCTCATAAAATAGGAGAAAGATACATAGATTATTACACCTGCAGTTCTGTATTCAGCCAGCGTATCTGTGCTCTGCAGCCAACACTGCTATTTGTCATCCGTGCTGACAAAATGATTCACAATGAGCAAATTTTGAAGAATAAATTTACATTCTCCATTAAAAAACTTTTATACCTTGTAAACTCTTGGCACTGGCGTAGTCCATACTCCAGCTAACCAAAGCCATGGTGAGTCCCAAAAGAACCAGAAAGATCCAGTCCTCTCCAAGCTTTGTCACAATAAACCTCTGGATTCGGGCCAGACAATCTGCAACATTTATGTAGGGAGCTAAATGTATTACATCAATGTAATGACCATTTACTGCTATTATATATATCTTGATTTTGTTCTTGAATTTTTTATTATAAATTATTGATTAACAGAAATAAAACCCATTTTTAGTATGTTTTTAAATGTACACATGATTTTTAAACAGAATTAATTTTCTAATTCACATCTTTTTTACTCACCTTGACATTTGGAATAGGGGCGGGGCTTTTTTATAGAGGAGGATGGGCTTAATCCCGGAGTCATGGGTCCTGCCTCCAGACCAGCATGATGTGCTCGGCCGTGGATTCTCCTGGTTGCTTTGGCATTGCGGGCATGTCTTCTCCATTGCCTTTTGGTCAGCAGATGTGTGGCCTCCCTTCTGGCAATATTACCCGGCTGCTCTCTATATTCCCCATACAGCTAAAAAAAACACCACTATCAGGACACCATTATCCATAAGGCACAGAAATGACTTCATTAACCACAATCAGCTAAATCACAGCAGGACTTGATGGCATCTACAATGAGCACATTCTATGCAGGGAAAACTGGGATAGCTGGGGAAAAAATCCCTGAGGATGCATATGAGCAGTTCCGTGTCTATAAATTCTTTCATTTTAGACAGAATTCCCGATTGTCAGCCTCACATAACAGCTGATATACAAGTTTGTCAATGTGTTTTGAGCGCTCATATGTTTAGTTCGATTGTATGCGCACAAGCGCCTGGGGAAACGAAAATGTGTAGTAAATCAATAAGTGTACGAGTGTGTGTGTGTGGTGGGCCTTTAAGTCATTTGTATATGTCAGACAGAAATAGTCATGTTATGTGTACAGGGGCTGAATGAAAAAAGATCTCCCTTAAGTTTTACACCTAAAAGTGTTTTTAAAAGCAATAGTTTAAACACCACAAAAAACAAAACCCAGAAACACAAAAGACGAGCTCCACAAACACACACGTGAACCATGGGCAGTGGACAGATCACACTCTGGAGACTGGTCAGTAAAAGAGGAAGTGATCCACCAAGATGAACATTCTTTACCTTCTTTCCAGTACACGCAATACACACGCCTACATGCGCACATAATCACAAGCAACACAGGCCCAACATACAGGACCGAGGAGATCGGATTCAGCACACTCATAAACATTTAAATATTCATAAACATTATGTAACATTAATGTTAGATAAATTCTAATACTTATTTGGATCTGCTCTGCATTTATATTTTTAATCATAAATTCAATAAAGATATAAAAGCATTTAAAAATGCATTTTTAGTGTTATTAAGTTGGTGTTTATTAGTGACTTATCACACATCACAAAAATAGTTCATTACCGCAAGAATGATGTTTTAACATCATTAAAGCTGATTGGTGGGTCTTAACAATGTTACATTAAAAGCTTGATTGGGTGGCACGCAATTAAGCTTTTCAATTTTTCACTTTTCCACTGCCTTTAGTTCTAACTCCTTAATATCTGATATTCTACAGCACATTCAAGACCAGAATTTGTTAATTTTAGTTTAGTTAATTAGTACACATACTTTAAAGTTATCTAATATGTGGAATTGTCTTTAACAGAAAATTTGTAGCATTTTGTAAGAATTTTCATTAATGACCAAATCAGTAATTCATGTACATTCAGATATGAATAAATGTGATAACATAGCACATACAGTATATAATGTGTTAAAATATTAATGAAAGTTTATTAAATTATTAAAAGTATTACAAAGTGTAACAAAATTTACAAAAACTAAAAAATAACAAATTAACAAAAGTTAATAATACAGCTGAATTCTTGCAAACCCACCTCACATGTCACTGTAGTCTTAGACATAGTGAATTAGGGACTTTACATACCTCCATAGAATATCTGACACTATGAGACTCATAATTTAGACTATGAGACATAATTTAACAGCATTTATTTATAAACCACACTTGAGCTTAAAAACCCATCCACCCACACAGTTAAAGACAGACACACACACACACACACATGAAAATTTCACAAAAAAGCAGACAGAATAAATAGTGTACTGAACAAAACATTTCACAAACATTCAACACATGATCATGACAGAGACTAGAGTAAGTGTGAGAGAAAGAGAGGACAATTTCCTAAACTCAGGACACTGATTCAGAATGACAGCGTGAGAGACAGAACAGGAAAACATTTACTTAACCACAACACATTCTCTCTCTCTCCCTCCCTGTTTATCAGGGGCACCTGTTTTTCTTATTCCTCTAATACTTAAAGGGACCCCAAATACATGTCCATAACCAGTCTGTGCCAACAAGGCTTTACCTTCTCAAAACGCATGAACCACATTTTTAAAAGGTTAAAAGTTCTGACAGATCAGAGAGTGATCACATTTACTTCAGTCTATGAGCCCAAGCAGTGCGACTGCGACATGTCTGCTTCAACACTGATAAAAATATAGCAACATTTAAAGCAAAATGTTATTGACTAAATAGACTGGACTACAGTAGGTTATGCCATCAAAAGTAATCTGTAAAGGTTAGATTAAGTAGAAATGGATTCTTAAGGAAAGAATTGCAAATTGCACTACATATACAGTCAGCTTAGCAAAATCTGCAGATCTGCTTACCCTTAAGAGAAAGAGAGAGCGTGAGAGAGAGTAGATGTTGCTAACAGACACAAGCAGTGAAGGGCATAGTGACTTCGAGAGTTAATTAAAAGCACAACTATGGCATTCAGTAAGTGTACATACATATGTGTAAATGTAATAAAGTCTATCTCATACATTACATGACAGATCATGAGTTTGGGACAGACAATCACATCTTTATTTAAACCACAATTCACACAACACAAACAAATTATTTGTAATTTTGGGATTTGCAATAAACACAGCAGCAGAATCCTTCATTAGGTGTTGCTTTTTCTGTTATAATTCATGTTAGATTAAGCAGTAACTCTGTAACATTATAATGTAAAAACATCTATAAACTTTTAATACCTAATTTACACAGACTCAGGGTGCAAGAACACTGAACTTCTTGTAAATCAGTACAAATTATTCCTTGTAAATCAGTACAAACAAAGAAAATGTAAAAAAAAAACATGTTCTGTGAAAAGAGTTTTTACAGAACTTATGTTTATGTTCTTCTGCAAGCCTCTTGCTATCTTTCCTCTGCGATGTATGTGTTTCACCTTTCTTTTTCCTTGTCCTTTTCACCTTCAGATTTGGGATTTTGTCAACAACATGGAAAATCTTACCCACATTAAAAACTCAAAGAAATTAAAGAAACAAGTAAGATACCAAGGAACATCCATTAGTAAGACATTGTCACAATTAGTCAACAATTAGTAAGACATCAAATCACCATAAAATCATAATTTACTATTCATATTTTTATAGAAGAGAGATGTGGATTTTCCTTCTTCCTTGAAACCATCTTTCTTCTTGTGATGACGTATGTCTTGTGATGACGTCTTTCAGTGTGGGCGAGACTATATTGACTGTCCTTCCAATTATCCAAACAATTCTTAGAAAATGAAACTAAGTCCTGATATTGAATACTTAATTCTCCCTTGTAGCACACCACTCACCCTGTCACATTGTCATGGTTTATTTTGTGATAACCTGCTGAATGGAAATTTTCCCTTACTTTTAGGGAAACTATAATCGTATATTAGGAATATTATACTACTAAAATATTCCTACTTGGCAATGTAACAAAAAACTCAAAGTTTAACATTAAGGGATTCAAACCATAGAAATTATAATATCAGGTGAACATTTTTGACCTGGACCAGTAAGCAACCATTCAGCAACACCCTAACAACCACCTATAACACTTTACTGCATAATACACTAAAACCTCTTAGCACACCTTAGAAACTTTATGGCAACACCTAGCATCACAGCAATGAACCAGCACCTCTCAACATTTAGTACATAAATAAGTACATACATTTTTGCTTTCTCTCTGTGCTCTTGATATATGCTCATTGACATGTCATTTTGAACTACAGATCAATTAAAAATGATGATTTTGATATGACTGGTTAGTACAAGGTGCTACAAACATATTTAGTAACTGCTTAATAAAAGTTATTGTAAAGTGCTAAAAGAAACAGACAATAGATGCAAACTTTAACAACTTTGTTTGGCTTAAGGATTTGTTTTACCTAACTTGTGGATATAGATATTACAGCTTTACTCTGACCTCAACACCTAAAGAATATGCTAATTCCAATAATGAAGTGAAAATAAAAAAGTGGAAACACTTTCATGTGCTGCACATTTGCTCTGCACTGCCTCTCTGTCTCAGCCTCTGTTCATTGCTGTCAGTCAGCAGTCAGATTCCCAGAGGCCTCTCTGCTAAAGAAGAGGGTGTCCACAGCTGCCTGACCTGGAAGTGAAATCACTTAACTGTGACTGTTAAAACCAACACATACTGCTATTCAACATATGTCTAAATAAACACTCCGGTAAATGAACGCACACCAATCGTTTTAGAGCGTTCCTACTCGCATGTTTGTTTTTTTATGGTGAATTTAAGTTTCTGATGACCTGTATTGTTTTAACACTGCGGAAATTGTATATTTTATACCCAAAATCTAATGCTTGCAACTTATGCATTTTATATTTTAATGAAGACACTATGTTGTAAACGATTATTAAACCATATTCCTTATGGGGTTTTTTGTTACCCATTATGTAAGCAAATTCTTATTTACACATATTATTATTGTGCTTTGGTCTTAGGCATTAAGTTGATCCAATAAAAAATACTGCTTAGTGTGCACAGAGAGAAACATTTACAATTTTAATGTCTAAAGGATAGTTTTCCCTCTGATTGGATTCTTTCTCAACATAAACTTCCTGTGTGCCTGTGTGAAACAGACAAAAATCGTCCCATATTTTGTAGTAGGACAGGAAAATTGATGGAACTCAGGATGGCAAGAGTTAAAGCAAGAGGACAGCAGGTGAAAAAACAGAAAGACGGTGAGAAATCTTAATTGACTTTTTACAGCTAAATAATTGACACCTTTTCACCCCGTCTGCACACATATTTTCAACTATTCTTGACCTGTATCTTTTCTCTTGTGCATGTTTCAGCAGCAATATAATCATCTGGCTGTCCTAATAAACTGTACAATTGATGCAACTCAGGCAAATAACTGAATTTACAGCTGACCGTATATTGCTGAGTCTCAGCCATATAGCACCCATACAGCAGCTATGCACAGCAGCCTGACAGAGAGGTTTAGGCGTATATATAACCACATGCTCAGGTTTCTGCTAGCGTATAGCAGCATAGATGTGTAGTGCAGGTTAACACAAATACGCACAATTTAAAAAAAAACCTGCAGCTTCATTACAGCTGACGGTGACATTTGGTCCCCAGTTCTGCTAAGATCAGCAAGCCTATGACATTGCAAATAATTATCAAGGACATTTGAGATTTTCTATGAGTCATCAGACCCCAAAACTTTGGATTAAAAACAATGTGAATATTACATAAAGCTTTTATAGACAAAAAGAGGTTCCAATGTGAAACTGTTAAAAAAGAACACCAAAAAGCAGTGATCATAAAATCACTGACAATAAAGCAAGTACGTGGAAAGCAAAATCCCAGTGCAACCACACACAAACACAAACAGGGTTTTCTCTTGCAGTACCTAATAAACATCTCTTAAAGAACCACAAAAACCACAAATCTTCATATTGAGTTTGGGCTAAATCCTACTGGAAGTTTACAAGACAGATCGCAGATCAGCAGGGTGCTGACACAGGTTACAACAGTTCTCATGAGTCATGCTACAACACCCCTGTAAAAATAGAACGGAAACTCAATTAAAGGCTACTGAAGTTAAAGACTTGAAGACCCACTATTTAGTCATATTTTGGGTAGACAAGTGTTTCTAGGTTAGAACAGACCAGACCGACCACAACACATCTCAGCAAGCCATCAACCAACAGACTGTGAAATGCCCCAGCGTAAGAGCACAAAACAGCCCGAGAAAGAGAGGCATATAAAGGCAGTGACTGACCAGGGTCTGCTGGTATCTCAGAGCTTTCCTTTGCAACACATCGGCAGCCATCGACACGCTCGCACTGAGCCAAAAATAAACACACACTGTCTCTCTCCTGTGTTACAGCATATGAAACACATACACTCACCGGGTCTTACCCATTTATTCAGTTACACACACCACCACTAACTCAAGTCGAGAAACACACTGTCTCTCTCTTATGTTACAGCAACACGCATGGAGGCAGAACACTGACACGCGCATACACACCACACAAAAACTCTGTTAATGTGATGGCCTATCTGTACACCAACATTCACACGTGCAGATACAGAAAGCGCAAACACATTAAACATGCAGCAGTCCATACACACAGATATGTATTGCCAAAGGTAACAATAGTTTCATTTGACATGCTACAAAGTTAGCTAGTTAGTTACTACACTAAAACAACTCTGTATTAACCATTGCTGCCATCAAAAACAGTCACACAATGAGATTTAGGATAATAGAACTTGGCACTAATAGAATTAAGGTCATAAGTTTGATTTTCAGTAAACACACGCGCTGAAAGAAATCAGCATTCATAGCTATTAATTTAAAAATAAAGCCTCTGTCAAAAGCATGTTTTGGTAGAAACTATGGTTACCATTCTCATGGTACACATAGAAACATTCTGTAGACAGCATGAAACATATAACCCAAAACAAAGACACAACAGATTTTGTAAACCACTATGAGACAAATCAAGAAAATAAATGTATGAAGTTACATTATTGAATGAATGGACAGCAAAAACACCAGGATGCATAAGAGATTGACTGAAACATGAGTGTTTTTGGTTAATTGGATAATGCAGGACTAGAGCTGCTTGTTTTTTCTTAGCCACGACACGCAGCTAATCGTGCCTCATCTCACATTAGCGACATCCATACTAGCAGCCGTTACTAGCTGCAACATGCTACCCCCTCTATCCACAGGCCAAAACACCCTCCCAACTTGATTTCCGCTTTGCTTCCACCTTTTCTTGTTTTCGTTCCATCTGGCCAGCATGGGTGTTTTTTCAACAGGGCACCACCCCCCAAACCCCCGACCCAACCCCCCCGGCCCGGGGGCGCCCCTGTAACATGAGTGAGGAGGCAGTTTGGCATGAGGTAGAAGGGAGCAACGTGACTCAATACAACAGCATTTCATTCTGCAGCGAGGAAACCTAGATGCCCCAGTCTTAAAATACAACATTCCTGCTGTGATTCAAACACATCTCTGATTAACAGAGATGAGTATGTGAAGGCTCTGCAGCCCGAGATGTTTACAGACATTCCCCTAGAGGGATATTTAGGAGAAACATCTACTGATGTGACATGCTCAATTGAGAGAGAGCTCTCCAGAACCAAGCCCGGGCTTGTATGGCACTTTCTTCAATTTTATAATAACAATCTTATAGACTAATCTGATTATTCATGGTTTGGTGTAGAGTACATGAGCTCTATAACTGAATGCGGAGGTGGTCAGTTTTTATACCACAACGCGGACCTAAAAAATTATTGTTTACTCACCACATATTTGAAAAAACATGTTAAGCTAAATTACCATATTACCAATTACCGTAATCACCACTGACTTATATTTGAAACAACCAGGGACTGCAGCAAAAACATAGCTAGCGCTAAAGTCACGCTAACAGGTCGGGTGGAAGGGGTTGCAAAATCGGGGCATAGCGCTACAGTGAGTCTTTCCTACATCAACGGCAAGATAGGGAAACCCAAGCACACAGATAAAAATGCATCACCACGGAGGTGGAGGACAACTCTGAAAAACAGAGGGAGAAAGGGTGAGAGACATTCAATACAAAACACTTCAATACTCAAGATACAGAAGATAACATTCTGCTAGCTATACACCCACTTACACCTATACATCCAATTACAACTAACCAGACAATATGCACAAACACACAACACTTCACAGATACCAATGGATATATGTGTGTACAACTAAATACACAATAACTGAAAAATACATCCATCCAAACAACTAACACGGTGATTACAAATCAGGAGTATCTAAACGGGTTTCAGGGGGTAATTTTTAACCAGGGCTTTGTTAAACCTAGTGATCCTAGTTCAATTATAGGCAAGAAAACAAAATATGATTTTTGTTAGTTTTGTCAATTTCGGTGGATGATGCTTGTAACTATTTGACAGTATCAGCTGACTTAAGTAATTCGCTGTAACCAATAATAATAATTTTAATAATATTAGCTAATATCAACATCCAATATTAGTTGGATAGAAATGCTAGTAACACATCTAGAACCACTTAACAACAAATAATAAATTATTATACAGAGAAACACAAAATCCGGTTCTTTAGAACAGTATTTGTTTTATTACATGGCAGCTTTTGGATTAGAAAAATATGACAATATGACAAATATGACAGTTTCCCTAGCTGATTTAAGCACCTTCATAGCTGGTTAGTACAGTTGACCAAGGCAGTGAATAAACTCTTAAACCCATTTAAGATCAAGTTAACTAGGCACTCGTCTGGTATAGTTAGACTCAACAAGACTTTATAATACAGTACAGCTAAATATGTATCCCTGTATATTGTGCGTTTTAACAATTTCAGAGGGGGACTTGTACAAGTTTTACCACAACAAGAACCTATAGGATTGTCAAATACTGTAGCTTTTTGACCATTACAAATTCGAACACATTTAAAACTAGGTGAACATAGTCTGAGAAATACATTACCCACAATACAGTTCTTGTACAGTTCTCTACAGTTCTTCAATACATTCCTTTACTGGCGTTTAGTTGCTTGTTTGGAGAACAAACAGACGCTGACATTTTCTTAATTTAAAGACTGCAGCATTAATCAAATAGTGCTCACAGTACAGTAATACTGTGGTGTTAAAATGGATAAATTTCTCTGGTATACAAATTTTCTTTTCCATTTATGTTTTTAAAATAATATGACTAATAAAAACGTGTAGCTCATCAGATCAAATTTTCATTTGTTTAAATACTTTTTAGATTATTATGACACAGAGTCTTCCACCACCCCCTCAGTTTGATATTTAGAATGTAAATGTTAGTCTGTAACATTCAATTCATGCCATGTGTGTCTTCTAAAGAAGCTTGTTAAAAGATCAAAATAAACCCCAATACAGCAAAATTTGCTTGAATGTAATCAACAAAGATAAATAATAATTTTGGCTGCCAAAACAATAAAAAAAACAATCTGATGTTGAGCTTGAGGGATGCCACAGCCATGTCAAAAGGTCAAAGGCTGTAACCTTTGACCTAACTGAATAAGAAAAACAACACACAAAAAACACAACATAAGGAAAAACAGCACACACAGATTTGCAGTCTGCATGCCCAAAAGGAATAATATTGTGTGTGCAGAACAGGAAGACCGTGTGTGCCTAAACAATAGAACCTTAGTAAATAGTAAATGGTGAGTGCTTTAGCTCTCTACTGCCATCTGCAGGTGTTCTAGGACAAAGCATAACGTCAGAGCATTCATTGGCAAACTGAATGTTTCATCTGAAAGTGCAAGAAAATATGCAAGAACTGCATATAT
>JAZGTJ010016503.1:0-12624 GCA_036877575.1 Botia almorhae
CTGTCTTTGTTTTCTGTGTACATTTATCATACATGTAAAGCTGCTTTGTAACAATGTCCTTTTGTGAAAAGCGCTATACAAATAAAGTTGAATTGAATTGAATGGCTTCTCATAGGGAGTGTATTAAAATATACTGTATAAAATGGAGTGAAATAGAGAGAAGGGGAGATGGAAAGTTCTGTGTGCTTGACGCTCATTGTTCTTAATACCGCTCATTGCCTACCATTACCTTTAGACTGGGGAGCTCGTTTCAGTCCTGTGTTCCTGCCAGTGCTGGGGTGTTCCCTTTTTATACATTAAACTGGGGCTGTCTTAGCCGCCCCCCCTCGTTATACATTAAACATGTGTGGACCTTCTTTTGTTACCTTATTCCTCGATAGAAAGTGCACATGCCTCTTAGTCTGACACTTTTGGTCAGGCTTGATTAATCACCAATTAAGCAAAACATCGTACCGATACATTTGGCGTTGTCGGCAGGATTGAAAGGGGATTTTTGTGCACATTTTGGAGGAATAAGGTTCAGATATTTCTTGCATATATATTTTCCTATTCATTTTGCATTTCTGTGTTCACCTGCTCACTCAAAAAAAGTAAACTAGGCATGTGTTGGATTTGCAAAATAAAAACATGTCTGATTAAAACCAATATAACATATATAAGAAAATAAAATATAAGTTTACTTATGTTAAATGATTCATTCTTGTTATTTGGAACTAAATTAAGAAATAATCAAATGATTTAGATCAGCACCTGTTGATTGAATGAGACTGAGACGTTTCAAATCAACATCTCTCTCTGGAGAGTCACTGCGCGTAGTACAGTAGGTGGCGGAAATGCACCTTAACATTTGGATGCCACCCACCGTAAACAAGAAGAATCTCTGCGGGTTATTTTGTTGGCTAAATGTTTCTTATATATTTTATACTTTTACATTTTGGACAGGAGTATTAAAGTGAAGAAAGTGGTTTAAACTTAACTGGTACCTGTTAAAGCCTAATGAAAAAAATATTTATTTAAAATTGTTTGCATGTTTTCTGTCCTTTTGTGATGATTTACTGAACTTTTGGTAGTGTCTTGCTTCATAGTGCTGTCATCTAAAAACTGTAATTTAGATTGAAAAGATTGAAAATTCAGACTTCCCTGTAGCCCAGTGGTTAGAGCATGGCGTTAACAATGCCAAGGTCATGGGTTTGATCCCAGGTATTGCACATAGTCAGAAACAATGTATAGCATAATGCAATGTAAGTCGCTTTGGATAAAAGCGTCTGCCAAATGCATAAATGTAAAATTGAACAAAAAATTTGTTAAACTTTGTTTTATTTGTGCTTTACTGACATTGAGTGCATTAGAATAAATTGAATTAGACTAACGCGATACTAACATTTTGAGTCAATTACTTGCAAAGAAGTTAGACTGACATATTAAAACCAGTTCAGGTTTACTTGATTTGATTAGATGCATAATGGGTGCTACGAATAAATCATGTTCATTGAACCATTTTTTTCCGGTGGGGTAACTATTTTGGACATAGGAGTCGGAGTCCAGTGTCCTAAAGGTCATTACGGCCAAATATGTCCACGATCTAGTCTGGTGGTAAAGGGAATTATTGTGCTGGCTGGTGTAATTGACTCAGATTACCACCACTCAAAAAAGTGGTATTACAAAACACCTCTGATGCTCCATTCCCCTTAAATAAAGGGGGCAGAATTGCCCAAATTCAATTAAACTTGTCAACATGGGACCAATTGAACAAGTTGACAAACCTCAGTCTATTACCAAATGAGGCAATTCTAAGGTTGGGTCAACCGACATAAGTGGGGCTAAAGTTGGGTTCAACAACACAATGGTCCCCCTAAGCCAGCCAATGTGATTGCAATGGGAAAAGACAACATTGTTGCAGTGATGGAACATGGAGAGAGTTGGACTCATGCTCCAGCCACCAAATGTTATCTTAGTGAAAATTAACTAATGTACTTGGGTGAGAAGCCTGTGTCTTTGTGTATTTTACAGATGACGTTAAGACTGGTGATCTTGCTGGGAGTCCCGACATGACCAGAATCTCCAAAATCTGGCTGTGGTTTTGGGGCACCCGGTGACCGAGGTGTGGTCATTCATTTAGTTGCTGGTGGAAAAACAGTACCAAAGAGAGAAGACAAGATAACTACACGTGCCCCACCGGTATGCCCGGTGTGGATACACTAAGCCCAGGAGTCAGCTGCACCATGTATGAATGTGATAAAGGCCTGCGTCAGCGATGGCCATTACCCATCTTAACCTGCACTGGAAACTTCACCATAAATGTAGTTACCAACGTATCCATGTGTGAGGTTGTATCATCGAGAAACCTTACATGTTGGGGCAATCTCTCCAATGGAGTCACATCTGTGAGTCCAACGGACTTATGGATCGTAAAGCATAGCACTCCAAATGCAATTCATCTATGTTTGGTTATGCAGTACAATCAGTGCCATTATGTCCTAAATAGACTAATACACACATCATACCTATACCACACACACCGCATACAACGTTACTGTCGCGTTTTCGGCCACGGTGCAGTAGTCTGTAGACAAGTAAAATTGGCACATTAACTAATTACATTTATTAAAATTTAACTGGTATAACATAGGTATAGGTTGTTTAACTCGAAAATACAGTATTTTGTGTTTTTGTGTTTGGTCCAGAAAAAAAAACATATAGAAAGTTCTGATGAAGATACAGACGTTGAAATGAAGCGGCATTAAGACAAAGTAAATGTAAGTATTTACATTATTGTGCAACACATAACTTTATATAGTTAATCCCTAAATTGATGATTTTGTTATACGTACACTAAACCTCCCGTTAATGACTGTTAAAAAGATAATCAAAATATCTATGGTTATTAAAAATCAGTTGTTATAAAAATGTACAGCTGTCCTGTTGGCTCTTCCCTGTTTTGTATTTTAAACAATTTTATAAATAAGTTGTTTTACTTCTTGCAGAGACAAAAGAAGCTTGCAAAGGAGAAGATCCTCACTCAGCTAAAGGAAACACTGAGGAAACCCCTCCACACTGGTCCTCACAAAAACATGCCACTCCACTCCTCTTCCGCTGAAGCCGTGGACACAAATGTGGATTTATTTGATTATCCAGAGGCTTCTAAAAACATTGTACAGTCAGGTCCATAAATATTGGGACATCGACACAAATCTAACATTTTTGGCTCTATACACCACCACAATGGATTTGAAATGAAATGAACAAGATGTGCTTTAACTGCAGACTGTCAGCTTTAATTTGAGGGTATTTACATCCAAATCAGGTGAATGGTGTAGGAATTACAACAGTTTGCATATGTGCCTTCCATTTGTTAAGGGACCAAAAGTAATGGGACAATTGGCTTCTCAGCTGTTCCATGGCCAGGTGTGTGTTATTCCCTCATTATCCCAATTACAATGACCCCATTGCTGTTTGGGAGGGATGTTCTGGGATCATCTAGTCTGACTGGGAGTGGGCCGCAGAAACAGCAGCTAGACCCAGAGAAAGCCAATGCACTTATTGGTTTGTATGAAATCTTTTTTCTTTTAGCCATTTGTCCTAGCTTCAATACCCCAAAACTCTATGTGTAATCATTGTATAGCTTCTATCAAGCATGTGTACAAAACAGTTGCATACTGTAAGCATTAGTTGTCTATTCTGAATTAATGTAGGTATGCTTTACAAATAAGAATTATGTCATGTCATTTCCTTTTTGTTGTAGACACAGTGATGTCAGAGTTCCCTGGCACTTCACTGTCAGAGGTGAGAGCTGTAATAAGAAAATGTAACAATGAAAATTTTGTTACCAAAAAGAAAAACTAAGTACAGATTTATTAGGGCACTTGTTCTTCTGAGTCCATTTGACATTTGTTTTGTAAATTACATGCTTAGAAAAAAACTAAGTTACTGTTTTGTGTCTTTGCATTTCATACGTGCTGTAATGATGCGTCTTAAGATATTTTTGTGTTCCCAGTCCTGGCTGTGTTTTTGTTCCCTCCCATAAGGTATTTTTGGACTTGTGGTTTATGAAAGGATTGCCCAAAAAGATGAAAGTGTTTTGATGAAGCACAGATGCTGTTTTCTTTGTACACACAGTATGCTGTATTAGGGTAATCCCTTCAATGGATGTAAATATATTCTTTAAATAAATGTTTAGTATGTTAAAAGCACATTTTAGTTCAATTTCATGGTGTCTTAAAATAGCATAGTTGAGTACACTTAAATGGTCTTAAGTTTATCTTAAAATGTACTTAATACTAATTTTTAGTACATTAAATACAAAATTGGTTTGGGAAAATAGAGCACTTTTAATACAGTATTTAGCGCACTTTCACAATTTGTATATTCTTTTAATATATTACTATTATACTTTAAATTAGTTATAAACATATTTATACATGTTTAAAAGTAGGGTTCAAGTGTATATTTCTAGTTGTAACTAAATATATTTTTTTAAAAACAGATGTTAGATGTTAAAAAGCAAATTTTAGTTCAATTTCATGGTGTCTCAAAATAGCACAGTTGAGTACACTTAGATGGTATTTAGTTTATCTTAAAATATACTTAATACTATTTTTAAGTACATTAAGTACAAAATTAGTGTGCGAAAATAGAGCACTTTTAGTACATTACTGAAAAGTGTACTAAGTATACTTAAAGTGTATTTTAGTGCACTTTTTTTACCTAGGGTCATACAACTCCATCGTGAAACTAACAGACTACTAGCAGTCTTTTAAAAAAAACAAAAAGGTTGATTTAAGCACATTATTTTAATACTGGAATAACATTTATTCCTCATAGGTACATCTCCCAACTATGTATTAATTTGTCAGTTGAGGCTCTCTCTTTCTGTCTCCCTCACGCTCTTTATACAGCACTGCTTGGCTGGAAGTGCAGTGAGTGTCCTGAAGAGGGCCTTCCAAACGGTTGAACAGATCTCGTATGACCATTTTTGCCCAGGAGCTGGCTGTTCTGGTGTTCACAAATGACCTGCTCGCAGAGTCCACCCTGACAGGAAAATCTGGGAGAGGGGGTCCCCCGCAATTTTCCAAAGGTACTACAGCAATCTCTCACACCAAAGTGGCATTTATTGTTTGAAATTTGTAATGAAATGGAAAGAATTTGAGAGATTTTTCTTAACAAAAGGGAAAAAAAGCACAAAGGGACACTACAAAGATTTGTTCATTCATCAATTAAAAAACAGCTAGACCAAAAAATTGATTATCGGGATTTAAGAAATCACAGTTCATCAAAATAAGAATCGGTTACAATTAAAAAAGTCAGTATTTTAAACCAGCCCTAATAGCCTAGTATACAACAAAAGTAAGTACTCAATATTATATATAAGAAATTAAATACATTAATTTACAATATTTTGCTTCTCAGAAATGTATTACTTAAGGAACAAGTACATAGGTATAATAATAAACTAAGTATTGATGTAACTGTATTACAAATATGTAACAGTATGAATTGTAAGTACTTCTGGAGACTGGTAGTTATGTCAGCCAGTATTTTGGTGTATCCAAAGACATCCGTCTATAAAAGTCATCCCCATGCAGACACCTTTTGTACTTCTTGCAGATGTATTTTCTGTTATTATTATTTTTACATCAGGGACTGTTTCCCCAATATCTAACCTCTTTTTTTTGACTATTCATAAATTAAAATATTCAAATTAATTAGTATAGTGCTTTGCAATATGGAGATGACATAGTGATACATTTCCTCACTGCTAACCATGATGTACTTTTATTAAGTAGTTTGGGTTTAATACAGTCTGATGTAGTGGAAGGAAATTGTTGTATGCCCCCTGACCTTATTTTTACTTTGTTAACAGATGCTGTTCTTGCAGTTTCCACACACAAGTGCGTCTGATGTGCAAGCGGCCAATGGTGCAAGTGTAACAATGAGCAATTCAGCAAGAAAAATTGAAGTTTGTGTGTTGTTTCAAAATGTTTCAATTTTAAGTTTGTTTTCTTTCAGCGTTCTTAAAATTGTGCATTTTGTTCTGTTTTGTGATGCTGTGAGGTTTAAATAAACACTGTTTGAGTTGTTCATTATGTGTATCTGTCTGTTATTGAAGTTAAATGTTATTTATTGTAATGACCCTGAAAACGAGTGCGTTCAGCATTGGGAAAAAAATTTGCATATTTTTACTCAAAAATAATATATTTATGGTGTGTTGCTTGTATATTTTGAAGACACCCTTAATTAATTTGTAATATACTTGTAATACAAACAAAGTACACTTTAATATCACTAATCAAGCATGCAACTATCTTACACAGCATATTGACCATTTCAAGCGCTATTCGGCGGATTAAGGAAGTGACGTCTTTGGTCCTAGGACGTTTCCGGTTAGTTTACGCGCACATTGAAAAACATTGGCGGCAGACGATTTATACGGAGTGATATTGCGACAGTTTACTTATTCCTGCGATTAAAAATGTCAAAATTAAAACGAGGACCATGTTGTTCGGTGGTTGGATGTTCTCTCAGACCAAGAACTAACTTGCTGTCGGAAATTAAAGTATTTAGATTTCCGAGAAACAAAATACAGCGCGACGTGACTACAAACCTCGCCTAATCTAAGCACAAACATTTCAAAACGTATGAAATAAGTATGCATGCAACAAGTTTTGATGGAACACAATTTTTTATTTAATAGAATTAATGTAACTATGTGATTTATTATTAGTGTAGACATACAGACTCACCCGGCCATGCAAGTGCAATGCCCACTAACAACCTCGCCGGTCACCTTAGCAACGAACCGAGCAGAGTATGTTTTTAACAGTGTTTGACTTGCTCCAACCTCGCTAAACACGAGATAAACATCGTCCACATTGTATGTTGTACGTCCACACAAATGTTTCCAATCTTTCCAGACTGCGATATGCCTTTACCGCTTCTCTCGTGTAGACGTACTCTGTCTCAACCAGATAATGATACACGTTTGGATACGTTACTTCAGGTAAACGTTTAACGTTCTGAGTGAAAAGTTGTCACCTTAATATTTGATTTAGGGGGTCCGGTAATTCCACATTATCGCCTATTTTTAGTTTTTGTAAATGTTCTGTTTTAGCTAGACTTAAAAAGTATGCCCTAGTCATTTTGTTTTGACAGGTCTGTACTTTAAGAATGGCACTACCAGAAATGCTTCAGGACCAGACCTGCGCAGTAGCGTTCCAACACGCTTGTTATTGTTTACGTCCTTAAAATGGTCTATACTTAAAGTATACTAAGTATACTTGAAGTTGTTCCAATTTAGCACAAAAGTACACTAAATACACTTACAGTTATGCTTTACTACAATTTAATTACAACTAAAATATACTTAGCACAAAATTAGTTGTTCCAAAATAGCACACTTCAAGTTAACTAATCAGTAACACACTTGAAGTATACTGACAATTAGTCTGGCTGCAAGTATACTTAGCATATTTTTTTTTCACTAGGGTATGATCAACCAATTATACCAAACAGGTGCTAATGATCATCAATGTCACACGTAGGTTGAAATCCAGTCATGAACTGAAACAGAAACAGCTGTGTAGGAGGCTTAAAACTGGGTGATGAACAGCCAAACTCTGCTACCAAGGTGAGGTTGTGAAATACAGTTTATATTTTACTGTTGTTCTGTGTGAACCTTTATTTGTTATCTTATTCCTCGATGGAAAGTGCACATGCCTTGTAGTCGGACACTTTTGGGGTCAGGCTTGATTAATCACTAATTAATCAAAACATCTAATACTAATACAGGGAGAAACAACAGTCAGTGTGAGATTGAGATGTATTACATGTGACGCATGTTGTGGAAAAATTTTCTGTTTCTGAAATGAGAGATTTGTCAGACACAATTTGTCTTTGTAATATTTTATTTCTTGCAAGGGAGATCCGTTATGAATAGGTAAAGCTTCTGAAGATGGGTTAAAGATCTCAAAATTGAAAAGTTTGCATCAAGCGTATATATGGTACATTTGGGGTGTTCAGTGGTGGTTCTACATTGAATTGCGCCCCGGGCGAGACTCCCTCCCGGCGCCCTCTGACAACTACCCAACAGCCAACAGCCACCCTTAAAAGTAAGCCGAAAACAGTTAGCTGCTGCCCAAAGGGAAGACCCCAATTTAGTGAAATGTACTGATGCTGCTGTAGTTAACTGCCCATATACTTTAGAAGCCGATGGCTTAGTGGACAGAAATGCTCAAGTCTCTTGTGGCAGGTTCCCAAACTCTGCTTTCTTATCCAATTTGGGGTTGTACCTCTCCTATTTGCCTAATGATCAGCGTGGTAGTATTGTTAAGATGATCAAGAAATATCCGGCACCGTTCCATGATGTTCCTTCCCAAACCAGTCATGACATATATGTTGATGAATGTCCACCTATTAAGCAGCATCCATACCATGTAAACCCGCACAAATGGAACCTAATGAAAAATGAAGTTGATTATTTGCTGCAACATGGATTTGCTGTGCCCAGTCAAAGTCCATGGAGTTCTCCTTGCCTGCTTGTTCCCAAGTCAGAAAACACTTTGCGATTCTGTACTGACTACCATAAAGTGAACAATGTGACAAAACCAGACTCCTTTCCACTTCCTAGAATGGAAAATTGTGTAGATAGAGTAGGTTCTTCACGTTATGTCACCAAGTTAGACCTCTTAAAAGGTTACTGGCAAGTGCCTTTAACACCCCCCACTGCCAGTGAGATCTCTGCATTCGTTACCCCTGACAACTTTCTTAATTACACTGTTATGGCCTTCGGGATGCGAAATGCTCAAGCCACCTTTCAGCGTTTAATGCAGATGGTCTTGTCAGAAGTACAGAACTGTGAATAAATTACAATGTCATCTAGGTAAACTTCAATGACATGGGAGGATCATCTAAGAAACCTAGAAGCAGTGTTAAAGCATCTGAAGGAAGCTTCTTTAACACTAAACCTTGCTAAGTGTGAGTTTGGGCAGTTGTCACATACCTTGGTAAATTAGTTGGGCAGGGCCAGGTAAGGCCAGTTGAAGCCAAAGTTTCTGCCATTATTGAGTTTCCCTCCCCCACAAACAAACGTGAATTACGCTGTTTTCTTGGGATGGTTGGGTACTACCAAGGGTTTTGTAAAAACTTTGCCTCCGTAGTTTCCACTCTAACAGACCTTTTGAGTTCAGAACGTAAGTTTGTGTGGAGCCCTGAGTGCAAATCTGCTTTTCAGGCAGCCAAGGATCTTTTGTGTAATGCACCAGTCCTGTCTGTCCCTAACTTCAGCCTCCCCTTTAAGCTACGGGTAGATGCTAGTGCTCATGGAGCTGGTGCAGTGTTCCTACAGGATAATAGCTTTGGTATTGAGCACCCAATATGCTATTTCTCCAAGAAGTTCTTAAAATGCCAGAAACACTACAGTACCATCGAGAAAGAGGCCCTTATTGCTGGCTCTGCAGCATTTTGAGGTCTACCTAGGCTCTGGCAGTAGTAATCCAATAGTGGTTTACACAGATCACAACCCTTTGGTCTTTCTTTCACGTATGTCTAATTCCAACCAGAGGTTAATGAGGTGGTCCCTCATTGTTCAAGAATTTAATCTGGACAAACGGTATATAAAGGGGGTAGAAAATGTTGTAGCAGATGCACTTTCTCAAACTCATGGTACGAAAACTAGTGCGAATTGAGTGTAACATGAAAAAAAGCTTGTGACATTTTTATTTACAAGGTGGTATACCTTGTAATTAAGGGTGGGTGTGTTACGTCCCAGGACATATTTCTTATGTTTAAGACCCAGTTTACATCTGTGATGTATGTGGTCCTTTATTCATTTATGTGTTTGTTTGTTTATTCATTCATTCTGTGCAATGTTATTGTACTTTGTGTCCTTTTTGTTCTGCATTGTTTTGTTCTCTCTCTCTCTCTCCCATTCCTTCAGCCAGGTATAGACATCAGCTATGCCTAATTAGGACCAGGTTTTGGGAGAGACCTGATTGGTTGATGGAAGCTGGTGCATAAAGCTGAGGTGGAAAGCAGGAAACTGTGAGAGTCATTCCTCCTGCCCCAGCATGTGGTTGTTCAGCTTGTGTGTTTGTAGACTGTTGTGAGCCTAAATCTTTGACTTTTTGTTAAGTACTTCTTTTGTTCATCTGTGTATAATTTGACTCTTTTATTTTGTTGCTGCCTACATTTAATTGTGGAAGCTGTAGAGAGGTGGATGCCATTTTCTTTTTCTAATCATGTTTTCTCCTGTTTTTGGATAGCTAGGGAGTGAGGTAAAAGTTTTGTTTATTTCTTTTTCTTTTTCAGGTAAGTCAGTTTGATCCTCCCAACATTTAGACTCATTTTTGTTTGTTGTGTTGGCCTGGTCCCCTCTTGAAGTTTTGCTTCCTTTTTCTAAAATAAGAGTCAATAAAAAAAAGAACAAATATATTTCAAATTTTGTGTGTTGATTGCTGGCTGGGACAGGAGTGATGACCTCCAAAAACCTTTCTTTGGTTGCACCTTTTCTCTAACCCCTAGACGGGAGAAAAATGTAACAAATGGGAAAGTTCACATTATTTTGATTCCAATATACATTTAGAAGAAAAGACTTGTCAAGAACCTTCATACCAGCCTTGTTTATATAACTTATTAGTTTCATCAATCGCTTTTGTTCCATTTGTTTACTGTGTAGTAGTTTTGTAGTGTAGTAGTGTAGTGTTGAGTAGACAGAAGAAAGGTTATCACACTTGTTACTGCGAGAAAGAATAAAACGAAGACTGTATTCACCCCCTAAACCAGCGCAGAGAGAATGTGGTACAAATTACCATCTTGTCGCTGAAACTGCCTCTCATGCCTTATCCTTCGCTTGCAATCTTTATAAATTTTTTTGTTTTTCTACCTCGACAATTAGGTCGTCCATTATGTCGTCCATTATGTCGTCCATTATGTATACTATTCAGATGTGCTTTTTTGTTATAGTTGCTACTGGTATTACTACTGTTATGGATTTTCTAAATCCATTTGTATTTTGACCATAACCAATGCAATGTCACTTTGGCTGAGCGTTAGCAGTACAGTAAAAGTAGACTCGCTGCCGAAAGGATTGCAACAATGCTACACCACACAGCTCCTGGAACAAACCACACTGCGGTGTGAGACGGGCCTAGAATAGATGTATTGGTAAAGTAATTGTGCCTATAATCTTTAAAACAACGAAGTAACGTGTAACACTAACATACGATTTCTGTTTTAAGCGGTGAACCGTGGCTTAACACATGCCATCCTGTGCAACCTCTTTAGACACCGTCCATTTGCGCACCAGACTAGATGTTACTGTACATGGCCTGGAAGCCATTGAGAGGAAAAGATACAGTGCCTTGCAAAAGTGGTTTTCAAAATTAAGCAAATAAAAATCTGCATTAAAGTGTGCATTTGTATTCAGCCCTCCAGCATCAATAATTTGTAGAGCCACCTTTTGCTGCAAGTCTTTGGAGGTATGTCTCTACCATCTTTGCATATCTAGAGACTGTCATTTTTGCCCATTCTAACACATGAATATTCTTTGATTCAAACCATTTCATTGTAGCTCTGGCTTTACACTGTAAAAAATCCAACTTGACAAATGTTGAAATTGCTTGGTTTTTTTTGTTGGTTCAGCAAAAATCTGTTAAAAATTTGGTACAACTACATTTAACACATTCAATCAACTTAAACAAAGATTTTATTCATTAGGTTAAAAAGATTAGTTTTGTTAGCAACGCTTTGCTAGTTCATCCAAAAAAGCTTCTGCCAACTTGTTTTTTTGTGTTAAGTCAATCTCTGACTTTTTTATGCAATGAACATACAAGTAACATAACCTTTTGTTGATTAAAAAGGTTTCAAACATATTAAATGTTCTAAAAAGAATAATCAATGGCAGTATAGAACCTTTCATAGTTTGTATTAAAAAGTAAATGCTGAGTGAAAAAGCTATTATTATTATTATTAATAATAATAATAATACAATAATAACTATTGTTATTCTTCACATTGTTATTAAAAACAACAAAAAACACAACAATATTTATAGTAACTTCATTTGAAACCTTTAATTTGCAATTTAACTTTACTTGGTGCACATCTGCAGAAATATGTTATGTACATTTTAATTCCGTGTTTACTCAGTTTACAAAAAGATATGGAGCATACTTTGATATTCCAATATTTATAAATAAACCACGCACTCAAAAATATGTTTCCCGAGGGACGAGCTAAAACATGCCCTCGTTACGCGATGGTTACTCTTACGTAACGTCAACGTCTCAGTGCGGGAAAAGTGCGGGAGAAACTTCTGGAAGCATTGAACTTCGGTGGGGGAAGAGGCAAGACGTGGAAGAGAAATCTTAATAGTAAGTGTGCAAGGATTGTTATTCTTTGTTTAAGACACTTTATCTAAATTTGTTGAAAAAACATTGCTAACTTTGTAAGTTATTAACGTCCATGGACGTTTAAATTGAACTGTGAACTAGGGCTGGGCGATATGGCTGAAAACTGTATCACGATACCAGTGTTTCATATCGGTCGATATCGATAATTATTGATATTTTTTATGACCCAATTAAAATAAGGACCAGGAGAAAAATATATTACATTTAAACATTTTTATTT
>JAZGTJ010016504.1:1722-12624 GCA_036877575.1 Botia almorhae
TCTCTCTCTCTCTCTCTCTCTCTCTCTCTCTCTCTCTCTCTCTCTCTCTCTCTCTCTCTCTCTCTCTCTCTCTCTCTCTCTCTCTCTCTCTCTCTCTCTCTTTTTCTCTCTCTCTTTCTCTGATCTCTCTCTCTCTCTCTCTCTCTCTCTCTGATCTCTGGCCTGCAGCTGCGTTACGGTGAACCCACGTTAAGAAGAGCTGTACCGTTAGCACTCGCTCTGATCTCTGTGTCGAACCCGAGGCTGAACATTCTGGACACACTCAGCAAGTTCTCACATGACGCCGACCCGGAAGTGTCCCACAACTCCATCTTTGCCATGGGAATGGTTGGCAGTGGTCAGTCCCCACTTTGTCTGTGTTATTGCAAAGTGAACAATTATATTTGTAACATTATCTATGTAACAGACATGAGTCACGCGCTGATGACATCACAAAGTGCCTCAGCCAATAAGAATGTGCCGTCGTGAAGGTTACGGTTTGGTTTTCTTCCGCAGGCACTAATAATGCACGTCTGGCTGCTATGCTCAGACAGCTGGCGCAGTATCACGCCAAAGACCCCAACAACCTCTTCATGGTCCGACTCGCACAGGTGGGCTGCACAAACAAGTATCAATATAACAGAAAATAAACATATTTGATTGTACTTCAACCCAAAATCAATAGAAATCATAAAAAAGACCTATTTCAGGATATTTAAGAGGTCTGTCTTTGTCTAAGCAAAATCTAATGTCTTTCATTCTTGAGGTTGTGATGTCATCTATGACCAGGATGTGTTCTTAACTGTGCCTGTCTTCAGTCATGTTTCCATTCATATGTTTTTATCAGCAGTTTTGGATATCACACAAAGAAATTGATGGAAATGGCAAGATGCACAAAAAATTCAGAAACTGCTTACGCTGTCAATTGAGTTGAATACATTCTTTATCTTTAACTATGATGGGAACATTTCTTAATAAATCCCTCAATGTGCATCAAAATGTGACTTTGCCTTAACACAGCACGTGACATAACAAAAGATTTACAGTGGCTTTATTTCTTCTAGTGAGATGAAGTTCTGATTTAGTTCTTGCTGGATGAGTGTGTGACTGTGTGTCTATGTGACTGTGTGTGTGTGTGTGTGTTTCTCAGGGTCTCACTCATCTGGGTAAAGGCACATTAACACTCTGTCCGTACCACAGCGACCGGCAGCTCATGAGTCAGGTGGCTGTCGCTGGACTGCTCACTGTCCTCGTGTCCTTCCTTGACGTCAAAAACAGTAAGAGCTTCACTGATTGTGTTACTGACACTCCTCATCAGATCAATGTCACACCAGAATCTGTATAAATGGTCTCTCACTCTCTCTCTCTCTCTCTCTCTCTCTCGCTCTCTCTGCAGTAATCCTGGGCAAGTCTCATTATGTTCTGTACGGGCTGGTGGCTGCGATGCAGCCTCGTATGTTAGTCACATTTGACGAGGAGCTCAGACCTCTTCCAGTGTCTGTTCGTGTCGGACAGGTGTGTGCGTGTGTGTGTGTCATGTGACTGAAATACTGTCCTCCTTTATCAAGAGTTAATAATTTTCTCTGTGTCTCTAGGCTGTGGATGTAGTGGGTCAGGCCGGTAAACCCAAAGCCATCACAGGTTTTCAGACTCACACCACACCTGTGCTGCTGGCTCACGGTGAGAGAGCTGAGCTGGCCACAGAGGAGTATATCCCTGTCACCCCTATCCTCGAGGGCTTCGTCATACTGCGCAAAAACCCAAACTATGATGCCTAGACAGACGCACATACTAACAGGGACCTGTGACACGCCTGTAAAATATTTGAGACGCCCCCGTGCTGCGTGTCTGTGTCTCATTTGGCAGGATGGTTTCCTTCAGCACCACATAACAGAAGCTTTCTCTCTCTCTGATTTCATTTTGTAATTGGAGCATGAAGCATGTGAGTTTGTGTCATTCTGCTAAACACTTTTTTAAAGCGTTTTTGTTACTTGTTCTGTGAAACGTTAAGATACAAAAATAAATCTGTTTAGTCCATGTCTTTATTTTTCATTTATCACAATATCACAGTTTGACAGGAACGTGACTTGAACTTCATCAGTCTTCTTTTCAAGTTCATTGCTTTTTACAATTTACTTCAAGTGAATTGAGTTAATTTAATAAAGTAAAAACTGCAGTAACAATATTTTTGATCTGTTTCCACCATCAACTGAACCACAAGCTTTTAGACAGTTTCATCAATGTATCTAGTGCAGTAATCTTGAAGTGCAGTGCTCACTTAAGTATGTACAGTAGTTGAAGTGCAGTGCTCACTACAGTATGTACAGTAGTTGAAGTGCAGTGCTCGGTACAGTATGTACAGTAGTTGAAGTGCAGTACTTGGTACAGTATGTACAGTAGTTGAAGTGCAGTACTTGGTACAGTATGTACAGTAGTTGAAGTGCAGTGCTCACTACAGTATGTACAGTAATTGAAGTACGGGGGGGCTCTATGTGGGTCATATTCAAGTCTTGGTGTTAATGCGTAAATGATCCGGAATCATGTGTATGTTACGTCAAACAAAAAAATGAAGAACAGTCACGACTCATTAATATTTGTGAGTCGCTGTCTGTGGGCATGCCGCTTCTGCTGTCACGTGGTCGGGATTCCTCTATTATCACCGAATCGGAAGTGCCCAGTCGCCGGTTTCCGCCGGAAAAGGTTCCGTCCGATCCAGACGGTTTGCCGTCTTGTTCTGTCTCTCTTTTGGCTCAGTATTGTGCCATCGATCCGGTACAGATCCGGACCAGCACCGAAACTAAACGATAAACTCCCGTCCGGTAAGAAACGACGTGCACGCGAGACGCTACCGGCTTGACAGGCGCGTGACTGTGAGAGTGTGTGTGTATCTGTATGTATATGTCTGTATATGTATATCTCTGTATATGTATATGTGTCTATATAGGAGTGTCAGCAGGGTTGTGCGAGAGTTTCTTTAGGTTGTGTATAGTACACATCGGTATGTAATAATAAATACCATTAATACGAGTCTGTGTGTCTGCCCTCAAGACCTGCTAACACCAGATGAAATACAAATAATATATTAGTATTATTATTCAGATCATTTAAAGCAAGACTGTAACTCTCAGAGTGACTCAGCAGTACATGACACATCTCTGTGCTCTAGCAGACACGCGATTGGTTGTGTGGATGGACATATACATACTGAAACAGCTGTGTGTGTGTGTGTGTTCACATGTTTGTCATTTACATACATGATGTCATGGATTTGGTTTAGTGGTTCTGGATGGTGTGTGGTTTTGGTTCTGGTTTCACTCTGTAAGCAACTGTTTTTAATGGTTTTACAGAATATTTAGAATATTTTGTGCTGTTAAATATTTCAGACTGGGAGAAAAACAGAATGACAGGCATCTCATCTAATGAGATTATGTAAATGATTGGATTATAAACTGAGGTATGTCACCATTTAATGTGTTAATATGAATCAAACCAGACTATAAACAGATCAAACAGGAGATGATTTGATGAATAGTGACATCATCTCTGACTCAGTTTATCATCTCTGTTCATGGTTTGGAACATAGATTAATATTTTACTGACCTACATTTGACAGAAAGAACTAACTATCCAAATATGAGGTTGAAGTTATCTACCTCACAGCATGTGTGTGTGTCTGTCTGTGTCAAAACAAACCAGTACTGACACACTGCATGCCAGGAGAAGCACATGACTCTCAGCCTGTCAGAAACGCTGCTTTCTGCCACCTGAGGATTTTGCTGTAAATATAGTAAATATTTCTTCTGTTCTTTACCTAAAGAAAATCCATGTGCTATAAAAAATAAGTCTGTATTGTATACAAATGTTTTAGTCCTTACGTTTTAGTTTAGTTTTATGTTACACACTAGTGAAGTGAAGTAAAAGTGACATATTTGTCAGATATGGTAACCCATACCCCAAATGTGACTTCTGCATTTAACCCATCACTGGTGAGGAGTGAACACACACACACCCCCGGAGCAATTAGGGGTTAGGTGTCTTGCTCAAGTGCACTTTAGCAGCAACCTGCTGGCACTGGAGTCAAACCAGCAACCTTCTGATTACAAGCCCGACTCACTAACCAGTAGGCCACAACTGCCCCTTACCAGCAGGCACTACTGTTGTGTTTATTATTTAACTGCACTGTTTCTGGAGACACAGTAACCCATGATGTCTGTTTTATCTGACACATGATTACACTGGCACTGTAGGTAGGAACAGGGCTGAGAAACAGCCAGGAGCGGACCCACTGAAATCCTTGTTAAAATGCTTTATTATAAAGTGTTGAGTGTCTTCAAGCGCAATAAATGCAGTTATTGCTGGAGCGAAGCGGCGCGTTGCGGCGAGCGCTGCCGGCGCGCTTGTGTTGCGCGGGTCTGCACGGGAGCGCGCGACCCACGTGGTTTGCTGTGTCCGTAGGCGCACGCGCACGCGCGAACGAATATGGCGACGCACTGCACGTCTCTAGTTACCGGAGAGAGAGACACATTAAGAGAAAGAAAGACTGAAAGAGAGACACGGTAACGGGCCGCAGTGTGTGTGCAGTGAGGACTTTTACCTGTGCTCATACATATCTGTTTATATGTTCATATATGTGTATCTTTACTGCATTACCACGCAGATGATCAATAGTGCAGCTCTCTCTCTCTCTCTGTGTGTGTGAGTGTGTGTGTGAGAGTTGACTGGTATTATGTGACCTGCAGGTGTCTGAATGAATCGTTAGGTTTGTGCACATTTCCTGTAAACATTTTAACATACATTACTGGCCATTGAGCTATGATAGTGCTACTGTAGTTTTAGTTGTAAAGGGCAAATGCAAACCCAGTGTAATAGAATGAGACCTGACCCAGACCCAGCAGGCCAGGGTCCTCGGGTTACAGTGGACCTCATAACACCTCTTATTTACATAAACACTTGAAATAATTCTGTTGTGTTTTGATGCATTTAGATTGATATTAATAAAGTCACAGGGTTGTGTGGTAATGTTGGTATTGTTGGCATGGAGACGTGTCACAGGGTTGTGTGGTAATGTTGGTATTGTTGGCATGGAGACATGTCACAGGGTTGAGTGGTGATGGTGGTATTGTGGGCATGGAGACGTGTCACAGGGTTGAGTGGTAATGTTGGTATTGTTGGCATGGAAACGTGTCACAGGGTTGTGTGGTAATGTTGGTATTGTTGGCATGGAGACGTGTCACAGGGTTGAGTGGTAATGGTGGTATTGTTGGCATGGAGACGTGTCACAGGGTTGAGTATAATGGTGGTATTGTTGGCATGGAGACGTGTCACAGGGTTGAGTGGTAATGTTGGTAGTGATGGCATGGAGACGTGTCACAGGGTTGAGTGGTAATGTTGGTATTGTTGGCATGGAGATGTGTCACAAGGTTGAGTGGTATCGTTGGTAGTGTTGACATGGAGACGTGTCACAGGGTTAAGTGGTAATGTTGATATTGTTTGCATGAAACGTGTCACAGGGTTGAGTGGTATTGTTGGTAGTGTTGGCATGGAGACGTGTCACAGGGTTGAGTGGTATTGTTGGTAGTGTTATTGGAGTTTGTTTGATGTTTACTTAAGAATCAATTGATGCATATTTTATGATATGTAGCATGTCTTTGGTGTGTGCTTGCATTAGCGTCAAGCTTTGAGGTCAGAGTTCATGGTTAAAGGGCAGTCCGTCTGCAGTCATGCACTTTGCAAGATTGTATACTGTTAATGATGCATTAGTCACTCGTGCATGACTGTCGCATTTCTGCAAGTCATCTGGTGCTGCAGCTCTGTATCCAATGGCAACAAACTCCAAACTCTTGCATGAGTGTGGCATGTTGAAACTCTGAAACGAAAGAGACAAAGAGATCGAGATTGTTTGTGGGAGTGTATTTTCTTTATTTTTGTTTGGGGCTGAAATGACATTGTGTATTTTCTGACAAAAGGACATTTTGTATCGCCAAAGCACTAGGATAACAGAAGATTAATTTACAACAACTGAACAATTGAAATAGCATTTAGACAAACAATATCCAAGGAAAAACATTCAGAAAAAATATATAGATAAATAATAAAAGATTATTCAGAAATCATGTAGCAAGTTTACTTTAGTATTGAACTGAATCATTGTGATTGAGTGTTATGTACATTCATGTGTAACAGGGTTTTGTAGTGTAAGTGTAACCCAATATATGAATATAATGTAATTGTCTCTCGTTACCGAAAATAAGGGAAGTTTCTCAGTTGAGTTTTTCTCTTTGTCTCTCCCTCTGTCTCTCTCTCTCTTTGTCTGTCTATCTGTCTCTCTGTCTGTCTCTATGTCTCTCTCTCTCTCGCTGTCTCAGGTTTTGTCAGTAGATGCTGGGCCTCAATGTGGATGCTCCGGGTGAAATGAATAAGGCCCCTCAGCCTCTGTCCGGACCCCCAGCGGCCCCGCCCCACCCCTCTGCCCCTCATCCTGCTGCCTCCCCGGGCTTGTCCCAGGTAACGCAAGCGTCCCTGTGTATTACTCTGCTGTTGTTTCATACAGCAGCTTTGTTATTATAATGGTTAAATATGTCTCCTCTCTGTAGCCCAGTTTTCCTCCTGCTCCACCCCCTGTTGTTTTCGGCACCCCCCCAACACAAATGAACCCTGTAGTCCAACCCCGTCAGGTGCGTAACACTAACAATAAACAGCAGGTTTGTTCCACACTGTGTGTTAATCTGGCCAAGAGCTCAGACAGGAAGTCACTCTCTGACTGACATGTAAAGCAACCAATCACAGTTTGTTTTGTCTGGGTGTGTCGTTCACAGGCGGGTAATTATGAACTGGACTATGATACAATAAAAAGCGGCATGGAAATTAGTGTTTAAATAATAAAGAAAACAAAAAGCACCAGACAAAAAACAACAGACAAATGTGTCCTGAATTTCTGATAGTTCAGCAGTAACAAGTAATCCTCATTTCATGAACATAATAGAAATTAAGCAGAGCACAATATTGCAAATATTAGAAAGGACAAGCAGAATGTTAATGTCAAGCAAATATATGTGCAAGAACTTTGGAGTTTGTGAGGTATCTGAGCGTCAGATTGCCTCTAGCTTGTGTGACATGTATGTGACTGAAGTGCTTCTGTGGAAACTTCTCTCTGCTTCTGTGTTTGACCTTTGACTTGTGGCTGACTTTCTCTTTCTAGTTTGCCTCAGGTCCCAGAGCTTTACCACAGCAGGTACTAACACACACACACACACACACACACACAGGCCTGAAACACACTCTATACAGGTGCGACTCTATGCATGCTTGATTTCATGCACCAGTGCGCTTCACTCTTCAGTGAGGAGGTGAAGTGTGTAGAGGAGGAGCTGCATGCCTGTCTTGTATTGTTGCAGTTTGCATTATGTTCATGTGTAGAGTTTGTTTTATTGTGCTGTGTTTACATCAGTGGAAGAGTTTCACACACACACACACACACACACACACTGTCTTTCTAATTGATAGCACATCTCTCTGGCTCTTCTGCTGTGTGTGTGTGTGTGTGTGTGTGTGGGCTGGATTCAGGTCACTGCACATGTTCATCAGGAGCTCATGTGATTTGCTCTGACGTGCATCAGGTGGAATTCTGTTGAGTGTTGATGGGAAAAGCAACACTTCACTTTCTCTGCACTGTAAACAAATAAAACAAACACAAACACTGTCTCTCTCATTATTTTAATGGTTAAGTTCTCTCATATTTAATGTTATTTGATTTGAATATGGTGGCGATCTTAGTTTGTTGAATTTAATGTGTTTCATCAACATCAAACAGGATTTAAAGTTGTCATAGTAACAAAAGATTGTTCATTTTTTGTAATAATTAAGTCTCGCTGTCTTATTCTTTTATTTTAGCCGTATTATCCCAGTCGGCCCACTTTACCTGCCAATTCTGGACGTGTTCAGCCAAGTCCCGCCCCTCGCCCCATCCCTCCTCCACATGGAGCACGGCCCCCTCATGTGTTCCAGCCCGGCCCCTCCCAGATGATGATGATTCCCCAGCAACCAATCAGCTTCCCAAATGCACAAGGCACTGCCTACTATATACCTGGCCAGGTAAGGCCTACAGACAATGTATAAAATGTCTGTTCAAGTTTAAATGTACATAATGTTGAATGAAATGTTTTTTACTAAGATGAATAGATGTTTCATGTATTGCTTATGTTTACTCTTCATTAAAATGTCTATAAGATGTGATGTATTTTATAAATGAGACTCTAGAGACATTTATCAAGGATGGTGTTGTCTTTGTTTTCATGGTGCCTATAAGCGTTGTGTAGTGAAATGTATTTTAATGAGTGAAAGCTATACTCTCTCTTTCTCACTGTCTAACACACACACACACACACATCGTTTTTGCTGACATTCCTCTCCTTTAACCTCTGTCCTGGTCAGCTGACTGTGCAACACTACACAGGGCTGGTGGTGCAGATAGAAAAATAGAATAAAAGACGGATTGTCTCACTCTTACATCTGTGTGTGTGCTGAGTCAGTGCAGTAACAGAGCAATTTTGTGTTCAAAGCCAGTGTATGCCTTTCTCTCTCTCACTCTCTCTCTCTCTCTCTCTCTCTCTCTCAGTACCGCCCCTCATATGTGACCCCTCAGCAGTATCAGGTGGCTGGTTCTCCTGGTTTTTTTCCTGGTACAAGTCCAGCTGATTATGGTATGTATGAAAAACAGAAACTGCGAGAGTGTGTCTGCGCGTGTGTCTGCGCGTGTGTCTGCGCGTGTGTGTGTGTGTGTGTGGAGAGCTTCTCTGTGCTCTTCTGAGAGATACATCACAGTGTCTCTCAGACACTTGTGTTCATACTGTACGACCCACAGCTGCGTCTGGTTTCTCTCAAGGCTTTTCTCTCCACTTCTATCATCTTCTGTAGTTTCCAGCACAGTCACTCTTGTCCTGCCGAAACATTTGTGCATGAGAATCGCTGATCCACAGAGACCTCGATGGGTTACATGCTTTACTGTAAACCATGTGTATCATGAAAAGCACAGCACAAACAACAATAACTATTTAATTACAATAGTTGATGTGAGGCGGCATTATGGCTGCAAGATATGTTAAAATGATCGAAGTATTGCAAATGTGTGTATCACAGTGGTTTACAGAAACAGATTTAAATTTTAAAGTTGTGTACAGTCAGATTTTTAGGGGGATGCAGAGACACGCACATGTGTTTCTTTAACAGACAAGAATGAGAAACATGTGTGTTGATTACATAATTTTGAGTTTTTAATTGTATTTTAATATAATTGAAATTGATTTGACAAATTAAATCAAAACAACTTTATCTTGAACTGTAAAAAAAATCAATGAACAGTGTCCGCTTTCTCTCTTTCTGTATTTCTCTCTTTCTTTCTCTCTTTCTTTTTTTCTTTCTTTCTCCCTCCTTCCTTTCGTCTGTGGTGTAAACAGGGTGACAGTTTACACATTGGTTGTGTTTGATGTCTTTCAGCCTGTAGAGGGTGTTGTCACAAATCTCTTTTTCCTCTTCTAAAAAGTGTTTGTCCTGTATGATTTGGTTAAATCACTGTATTAGATCATCAAACCAATGATAACACAGAGCCAAGCAGAAGTGATTGTGTGTAAACACACACACAGTTTGTGGAAGTTATGTGTCTTGTAGATGTTATTTTTGTCAGCTGTGGGTGATCTGCCCCCCCATCAGTCTGCCACTTTCCACTGGATCTCACTCACGTACACACACCAGAGAGAGAGAGAGACAGACGGAGAGAGTGAGAGATAGACAGACAGACAGACAGACAGACAGAGAGTCATTCAGAGAGGAACATGGGCAACACAGGGTCCAGCAGAAGTCCGGAGGGTATGTGACTGATTCTTGTGTTTAATTCCTCTGCTGCTTCGTTCTGTTTTTCACTGCTGCCTGACTGTGAGGCACAGGCTCTTATTAATGTTCTCCCAGATCGCCCGTCCCCCGTCTCTGCTCTGTGGGTTCTGACTATATTTAGTCTGCTCTCTCTGGTTAACAATGCTCTCGGGGGGTGTGGAAGTCTTTACTCTTTTCAGTTTGTACCACAGCAACAGGTACCAGTACAGTTCATAAGAAATACTCATATACAATAGAGTCAGTTATATAAACGTAACTTCAAGAATACTTTGAAGAATGTCAAAAATTAGATTTTGTTTTTGCACTTTTTGGACAATTTTCATACTTCCACATGTCTTCATAGTTTAAAGACTCAAGAGTAACATTTTAAACCTTTGACTGCTGCTCAGACCGATTGTGTGTGTGTGTGTGTGTGTGTGTGTGTTTTACGATGTTCCGATTTTACTTGTGCTGACCTCAGAAAACTTTAATCTCTGTATCTGTATTTAATGTGACATCAGAGTAATATCTTATAAAAGTCTTAACACATATATTAACTTGCAAAGGTAACTGCGAAAAATAACGCAGAATAATCAGAAAATGTTGAAATATTGAAAGTATTGTGTTTACCATCCTGCTATAAAATAAATGTATTTAAAAAACTGTTTCCAGTCCTAATGTGGCGCCACACTTACCATGAATCTATGTTTTCTAAGCTGGAGCGTATTACCCCGCCCAGCCCCAGTTTACACCCCCTGTCGCCCCCGCACCTGTTATCATGAACCCCGCCCCCCCGCAACAGCAGGCCCCACCTCCTCCTCCACAGCAAGCCCCACCCAAACGGGAACGCAAGCAGGTAAGATGCTCACCTTCTCTGCCATAGCCCTCCATGTTAAGTGCAACTGTTTAAACGACTGTAGCCTGTGCTGTGTGTTCCCCTCCGTGTTCCCCTCTATTCTCTCCTCTGTTCTACTCTGTGTTTCTCTGTGTTCTGTTTACTCCACTGTGTTCCCCTCTGTTCTCTCCTCTGTTCTACTCTGTGTTTCTCTGTGTTCTGT
>JAZGTJ010016505.1:0-12624 GCA_036877575.1 Botia almorhae
GGCCGTTTGAGGTAACTTGTTGAAATTTAAAGATTTGCTTCCATTTTCCTGTTTAATAAAGTACACATACAATTTGTTTCAATAAATTTGTATTAGAAATATAGACTTATAATATAAAAATATAGAAATATAGATATATGCCTAGTTACTTTTCACCCACCCTGTAGATTTTGGCTAGATACAGTATTTAGATCAAATTTTAGTCATTTGTGAAATATTGAACTGAAGCTTTAACAATTAATTAATTGACTCAACAACTGACACATTAAATATTTTGGTATTTAATCTGAATAATATTCATTTATTTCACAATGCTAAAACTTTGTTCTCTGTATCCAGACATTTGGCAGTAAGAATCTTAAGCGAGTAGGAGAAATCCTCCAGAGAAGTATACTCATCCTGTTACTCTTCTGCCTGCCATGCTGGGCAATACTCATTAACGCTGAGTCAATACTTCTCGCCCTGAAGCAGGAACCAGAGGTGGCCAGGTCAGACTGATCCAAAATATCCACAATATGATGTTGTTTATAATGTGGGTTTGTTAAAATGTGTGGAGACTTGCTGCTGGTGTCATTCACATTTACATTTAGTCATTTAGCTGACACTTTTATCCAAAGCGACTTACGAAAGAGGACAAGGAAGCAATTTCAACAACTATAAGAGCAGCAATGAATAAGTGCTATAAACAGGTCTTAGGTATTCCAACACAGTGTAAGAAGCAAATTTGTATTTATTTTTTTAAATAAAATAAGTAGAAGTAGTAGTGGTGTGTTAGTTGATTAGTTAAGGAAGTGAAGACTAAATAGTTGAGTTTTTGGTTGTTTCTTGAAAACAGCGAACCGTTCGCATTCACCTTTTCTTCTTTAGCCCAGGTTGTTTTCTTTATTTTGTCTTTAGTTTTTTTGGTATTATTTGATTTATTTTTAATTAGATGTTTATTTGTTAAATGGATTTTCTTGAGTGGCCTCCCCTTTTGTTTTGTTGCCTCACCTCAAGCCAGGTGGTTGTGGGGGCTCATTTGGGATTGGCTTTCTAACCAAAAGGTTCAGCGTGTTCCTTCAGGGGGACTGCACGGACCTTAAGTAGTTTTTGCTAAACTTTTTCCAATAGAGCATCATTATTTATTTATTTTGGGAATGGCTCTTTTCCAGTGAAAACATCCCACAGGGTAATTGTTACAGATGCGTATGCTGTGCCTGCTGTAATGAAAACACTGTTTTATGCCACATGGGATACAACAAGCACAGCATCCATCTTTAAAGAACAGTAGCTTCACCTATGAGATATAATTTAATGCTGGGGAAAAAAATTTAGGTCTAATTACTCAAGGCTTTTTCTGGACAGTTTGTAATTGATTGAATAAATATTAGCTGGGTCTTCATTTTCTGCTTCACTATTTCATTTAATTAACTTTTTTTCCAAATCAAATACGGACAAGATTTCATTAAATAAAACCAATAAGGATTGGCTTATACCATATATCAGAAACATAATGCATCTTTTTATTGAGAGGGCCTTTTCGACAACCCCTTCTCACTGTGTGAAATCTAACACCAAAATAATTTAATTAGCAATGACTAGTAGTCTAGTGGTACCATGATGTACTAGTGGGTGTGTACTGTAGACATGACCATCAATAAACCTAACAATCTTAATCATCAAAGATACACTTTTATTTTTGGAAGCTGCATTACAATGAACATCTGAGGGGGCAAGTGGCATCCGGCCACAATAACAAAACATTTTTGTTACCATTTTTAAACCTAAATGATCCTGTTTTCGAGCATCACACTGTTCTGAGATTGTTATTCATAAGGCTCCATTATCATTCTTCAGGATTGCACAGCTGTACGTTACGGCTTACCTCCCTGCTGTCCCTGTAAGTACAACAACATGCTCTTCTCAAACGCTCAACGCTTCTGCTTTCATCTCTGTGCTGGCCTTGTTTTCTAGAGTAGAAGTTCAAATGTTTCCTGGTGTTTTCTCCAAATTATGCTTCTCACTTCTCAGGACAATTGATTTTATTTATTTAGTCTATAGTCAACATGTTTTATAAACATTTATCTGTTCTTCCTGTCATGTTCTTAATATATTAATAATATTTTATATAATACTATATGAATAATATTTTATATAATACTATAATATACGAATAATAAACANTGTCATGTTCTTAATATATGAATAATATTTTATATAATACTATATAAATAATATTTTATATAATACTATAATATACGAATATACGAATAATAAACAAAATACCTAAGATTAGGATATATTTTTATATTATTATGTTATATGTATATTATATATGTATGGTGTGATACCTTACAGTTAACCAATTAAAATGTTTTTACTCTAAACATTGATTTGCCATTAAAATGACATTTTAACATTTTTTTACAGTGTTGTCTCTCCCTCAATTTCCTAGGCCATGTTTCTGCACCAGCTGCAGGTGTCTTATCTGCAAAACCAGGTACTACCTTTACATCCCTCCAATAATCTCATGATGTACATTAGCTTTGGGCAGCCTATAAGAGCACTGAGACAATGTGACGTTATGTTTCAGGGCATTATCCTACCCCAGATGTACGCTGCAGTTGCCGCCAATGTTTTAAATTTAGCGACAAACTACGTCCTGCTTTATTCAATGAAACTGGGAGTAGTGTATGTATGCTTGGCTGTTTATCATATACTTTTGTCCTATAATCAATACACTACAAGTTTGCCTTGCCTACATGCCGTTCTGCTACAGTAGTCCAATCACCTTCTAGAGCTTTGATGCATCTTCAACTAAATAGCCATTGTCAATACATACACTGTAGAACTGCAGTGGTCATAAGAGCAGAGGCATAAAGGGGCCATTAAAGGGGATAAGCAGGTGTGTGTTTGTCCCTGCAGGGGATCTGCTGCAGCCAACAGTATGTCACAGATTTTCATCTGTCTCCTGCTGTATGTCTACATACGCTGGAAAAAGCTGCATCTGAAGACATGGAATGGTAAGGAATATAGAGCCACAAACACGCACGCATACAAGCACACACACACACACACACACACACACACAGACATAATGGCTTTTTATACCCACCCCTAAACATAAACCTCACATAAACATTCTACATTTTTAATACAAAAATTGTTAAAATTGTTAATATGTTAGCCATTTGAATTAGAAGGAGAGTGCATGGGTAGATACTTGAAAACTGAATACACACTATATGATGCACCCACTATATACCGCTATATACATACACATAACATAATGACACAGACACTCACAGAATTTATATTATTAGTTAAGCATATATATTTTTAGTATGTCAATATTAGGGCACATATTACTTTTAAGATGAATTAATTAAGATAACTGTAATTATTACACTTTTACCCTGAAACTGACTGACATTTTCCCTGTTAAATAATTTATACCATTTGTAAAGCTGTTGTCTTTGTATAATGCTTCCTAAATGTTCCAGAAATGCTGGTTTTGTCAGGTTAATACCATATTTGAACTAAAACACATGCCCACACATTCATTTTCTTACACATCTAGTAGTTGCATCTTGTGGGGAAACACACAAAATACAATATTAATCACATGATAACGTGTTTACTTTGTTTAAAGGGATTATATCCTGCAGGAATGAATTTAGCCGTTTTGCTCACTGATTGCATTGTTTCATCCGTCAGTAATGGCAGGAGACATAAGAAGCGCTGTATGAGCGGATAATGTGTGCTAATGCTATTGTCTCTGTCGCCCCCTACAGGCTGGTCTACTGCAGCACTACAAGAGTGGGGCTCCTACATGAAACTGGCTATACCTAGCACTCTCATGCTGTGTTTTGAATGGTGGATCTATGAGATTGGAGGTTTTCTTGCAGGTTTGTATCTGTGTGTCATTAAGTATTATTCATGTGTTGTCTTTATATGTCTTTAAATGTAATCAATGATTATCATTTTGTTACAAATTGCTTAAAACGTTTCCTGTTGGTTTGAAATCATGTAAGCTAGTTCCTGACACTCAATGTTTAGTTAATCATTATTTAGCTTGTGCATCACTGAAGAACACATCACTGAAGAGGTTATGATCTTTTTATAGTTTGCGAACCCATTTCACTTGTGCAATGTCACATTTTAAGAGAAAAACATGTTTTTTACACATTATTAAATGACATCATACCCCAACCCTCCCTGTGTTAATTGTCAGGAATGCTGGGAGAGGTGGACCTTGCTGCCCAACATATACTGTTGGAGCTGGGGACCATTACTTATATGGTAAGACAGTGTTACGTAACATTATGTTTACTTACTTGAAGGCTTATTAACAGACTATTGACTGTTTCAATCAGTTTAGCTTTTATTGCCATTGTCAGCAGAGCTCGTCAGACATTAATAACAATGACAAACCAAAGCAGCGATTCAGCATTTCTGCTGTCCATCTGCTTGTAATCAGTTATGAGGACTTTGTCATGATTCTGAGTTTCATTAGATGAACAAAAGTGTCTAAAACCTGAAGAAAAGCTATGTGAAAAATAATTTGTTCATTTAAAGCATTTGTGTGCATGGTTGTGCATTACAATGAACATGTTGTATGTTTAGTTTCCGTTGGGTGTGCACGCAGCTGCCTGTGTCCGTGTAGGCAATGCGCTAGGGGCTGGAAATACCAACAGGGCCCTGATCACCAGTAAAATGACTCTAATGATCTCAGGTTAGGAAAATACAGAAAAACCTTGATACCTTAATGATAGATTTTCCTTCTGTTTCCTTGCTGCATAAAAAGAAATATATAACCTCTACTGTATTGCAGGAGTTTTGGCTGTTTTACAAGGAATCCTGATGGCTTCAACAAAGTCCATAGTGGGATACATCTTCACTTCTGATGAGTATGTTGTTTCTGTCATAACATACAATCATTTTGGATTATGATAAAACTAGGATTATGATGAGTTTTAGCTAATGAATTGAACTAACTACACTCTGTCAGATGATTTTGTCGTAAAATTGTTTTACACATTTCAGAATTATTGAAATAAAATGAATTAGTGAATGTAACCAGCAATGACAATATTGATTACAATGAAGATTTAGATAATTAATAAAGTTCTTTTTTTTGATATAATCCAACAGGAACATAGTGAAGATTGTCTCAGAAAATCTCACCGTTTACATTTTCCAGCAGTTTTTTGATGCTCTTGTGGTAAGTGGTTAAAGCCAGTGATACAGCATATCCTCAACAAACCCTCTGGACAGTTCCATTGAAATACTATTTAAATAGTATTCAGTTTGTGTTCAGCCTGTAGAGTTAATATAACCATGCTAATGAAGATTTAGTAGTGACGTTGCACTATCTTTGCCTTGTAGTCTTTCATCTTTACAATCTCCCTCAATTCAGAGATAATGTCACCATTAGGCTTTATCAGTTGGATACTGTTACTAGGCATTTTTTACTTATGATATCATAAAACGTGATTACAAAATCTCTATGGTGCATATTTCTACACCCTGATGTCACTATGACGGGTTTGTGTGTGTGTTGTGTGTGTTTCAGTGTGTGTCTTCTGGGATTCTTCTGGGTGCTGGGAAGCAGAAGATAGCTGCATTGTCAAACCTGATCTGTTACTACTGCATTGGGTTACCAGTGGGAATCTCACTGATGTTTCTGGCTGAGCTCAGGATACTTGGTAGTTCTCTTACCCTGATTTTCATTTTTATCCTTATTGTTTCAATAAAGCCATAATAAATGAATGTCAGGCAAATCAAGATAACGTTGGTCTGAAATTAAGATCAGGAATCAAGATGTGAATTATACCATATAATTGCATTTTTTATATTCAAGACCTTTAAAAGTGAAGTATCCATCTGGGTGATTAAACAGTCTTTATACCAGTCAATCTCCAGTACAGATTATTCATTTTAAAAAATGATAAAATTTTCAGGAAATTTGGAAGTCCGTACACATAAGCATTTAAATGTCTTTAGATTAAAAGATTTTTAATATTGCATGTTATTAAAACGCACAAATACAGTCAAGTGTCTAAAATATTGATCGTTAATGTTGATTCTGATCTTCTTTAAACTAGCATGTAATGGACATACATATCTAATGTATAATAGCAGATGTTTTGACCATATCTAAAACTGTAACTATTTTAATTTGCCACTCATTCAGGTCTGTGGCTCGGCCTCTTGATTTGTGTCATTATTCAGACTTGTTTCTTTACAACTCTCATCTTCAAACTCAACTGGAAAAAAGTGACAGAGCAGGTATGACATCACAAATTGTACACACATGTACTTTGACACCTGTACCTGTACTTATGACCAGGCCAAGCTTTCATTACATAAGTGTGTTACTTCCTCAGGCCCAGAAGCGTGCGGGCAAACATACAAAGGTGGTGTGTGTGCGACAGCAGCCGTCAATTGGACAGTCAGTGGTTGAGACGTTGGTTTCTGAAGGACAGGAGAATGCTGAGCAAACATCTGATGCTGGAGCATCTGCATGTATTCCTGAACCCTGGGATGACATAACTGGAAACAAAGTAATTAAAGCTGATCCCATTTATTATTTATATAAATATATTTATATTTAAAATATTTGGGTGGCTTAGTGGGTACAACTGTCGCTTTCAAGTCTGACTAGGGTGCAGTTTTGTGTGAAGTTTACATGTTTACCCTGTGTTGGTATGGCCAAAGACATGCCAGTCAGGTTGTACTGGAGATTCTAAATTGACCATAGGCACGTGTGTGAAGATGCCTCTCTGTGAGACATCTCTGAGAATATATATACGCACTTACAATGGATCGATGATGTCAGTTCTAAATTTAAATCTGTTGAAGTATAAATTGAATCCCTGTGGTGAACTACTTCAACATTTAAATTATATTTTTGCTCCATTAGGCCCAGCTAACAAGTAATAGCTCTGAAGCAGCCGGCTATGTGAAAGTGAGCTCACAAGAGCAGGATAAAGCTGAGAGCGGGAGATTAGCGATAGCGAGCGAAACTGGAGAAGCTAATCCTAAAGTCCTGCTCTCTATGAACCAGCTGGTGCTAAGAAGGGGGCTGACACTGTTGACTGTTGTCCTTATCCTGATCATTGGAATCGCTGTCCACATCGCCTGTCCTCTTCCAGAGCCTTACGTTCCATCTCACAGCAACCTCACGATGGATTGGGGAAACTTCTCCACCCCTAACACCTTCCTCAACACTACAGCCCGCTCACTCTAACTCAGCCCATCAATACTGAAGTTGCAAAAATATTTGTCAGTGTTTAAGAGAAAAGTAGTGATTTTCATTAGTGGCAGAAGTAACTCTGATTTACAGAGCAGGAGAGCATCTCTCTGAATGTATAATCCATTATGGACAGCGTCTGCTGGGACACACACTCCAAACCAGCTGAGTAGGCCAAAAATACATCTGAATAGTACTACTGAAAAAAGTAGTATTTATTGTGCATTATATAGTTCATTTTTTAGTGAACAGGTTTCACATAAGCATTTTTTAAATACCAGGTTATATGCTGCAGATTTTAAGGATGTAGTTTTATTTAAAATTGTTTTTATCATATCAAAGTAAAACATACAGTATATGTTTCAAAAATGGAAACGTATGTTGTATAAATAGTTCTGCAAATGAATCAATGAAAATCAATTTTTTTATTTACATTTAGGTTACATGCCCAGTCACACACGGTCATTTCTAAATTCATTCCGTAAAAACATTGCTACATGATTTATTTTCTGTTTACTATAGACATGAAGTGCACATTATATGGTTCTCACTTTGTGAATCATTCACTATTGTAAAACAAGTTCATTTAAGAGTGTTTTTCAATTGAATTTTACTGCAAAAGTGTGAAGATAAATTGCTGTCTCTTTGCATAAACAAGTAATTTTAACATACAGTTGACTGAAGTAGTCTTTTCACCCATTTAAAACAATAGCAAAACTAATGTTTCCCCCTTTGACTAAAGACCATTGCTTTACAAAATGACTTTTTGGTTTCATATGCACTCAGTGAGGTAATAACTGACATTTGCAAATATCTAAAAGAAACTTACAAGATTCAAAATTATTTTTTAAAAATATGACCAAAGACAGACATTTATGATTACATGAAACATGCTGGACATTTATCTGGTAACTAATTTTTGAAATTGTAAAATGTGTAAAAACAGTCTACATGCTACTGAACATTTTTTAAATTAAATAATTAAAGTCAAACAGACAAATGTTAACTTAAGAAATGGTCAGTGGCTTCTAATTGCAACTCCAGCAGTTTACATGGCCTCACAACATTGCTGTCAGGTCAACAAAATAAAAATATGATGGACAGAATTATCTTATTTAGAATTATATTATTATTAAATTATCCCAGTAAGCTACATATCTGAACTGCACTCTTGCCATCGGAAGTGTTATTTATTTTTTATTTTAGTGTTATTTTCCTTTACCTTAGGCAGATACTGTACTTTTAGCTACTGAATTCAATGTAAATTTAAATTGAAAAGGAAACACAAACTACTATACAGATTTGTCCAGTTTTCACACTGGTTTGAATGGCTGTAGTTAACTTTGTGCGTACAAACCAACCACCAGACGGCTTAAACATACAGCAGCTGTTTTTACATTGTTTCTAAACTCTTTTGCTTTCCTATCACCTACTATTTCACTTACTACAGAAGTGAATGCTTTGGTTTGATTAATATTTCAGGAAAGTGCTGGTCAATATTAAGCTAATCTAATTAAATAATAACTTCACATCATCAGCACAAGTTGTGCTTTATATAGGCTATCTATTTTCCCTAAGAGAATCTGAGCTCAGAAAGGCACCAATCCTTCAGATGAGAATCTTTGGCACTAGAATCATAATGCATTCATTACGTTAATTTGAGAAAGTGAGTCAGCATCTCATTCGACACAATCCCTCCAGCTAGTATAAGCAGCATTATGAAAACAGCAAGTCCTCGACGGACCATCAGCTGCCTGGTGGTCAAGACCTCTCCAACCGTGACTATGATACCTGTCTCAGCTATTTCTCCTTCTTTACAGAACCCTTCCACGTCTGTGTTTGCATCTACCTGGCCTTCTTCAATGTGCTGGGTCCCCTGTGAAACTTCTATTAAAAGACAGACAAACAATATTGAGAAAGTCAAACCTAGAATTTTCATTCAACGTAGAAGATCACACAAGGTTTTCATATGCCAAAGACAGGCATTACCTGTGCAGCCCTTGTTTTCCATCACGTAAGATTCATCTTTAGTTTTAGATTCTTGTAAACCTGCTCTGATCAAGGCCTGAAGAAGAAAAGACAAACTTGTGTCAACTACCACAAGTAGATACAAAATCATGACGTGGATGAGGACGAATGACCCACCTCTTGAGTTGCTTTCTTCCAGTCTAGTTTACAAATGAGGATGATGAAGAACAAAGACTGCATAAAAACACATAGGAACATTCCGGTCCACAGACCTAACAAGAGAGGAAAGACAACAGCAGGTAATTGCTGGAGGTTCTCATTGTGTCATTTGAGTTTAACAGTTAAATTACAGGAGAATCTTACCAATAATGCCCATGTCGACAGCAAACATCAGGGACACACCTATTGGGAATCCCACAAAATAGTATCCAACAATATTACACAGAGCACCAATCAGCTGCTTTCCAGCACCTCTGACAATTCCACCTGTAATGCCCTGCAGTTAAAAACACAAACTCTATTTCAGCTATTATCAAGAGAACACGACACAGGATGATTTCACGTCTATAAAGCAGGAAATAAATTATCTTTTGCCTCTCAGAATATATGAGAACCACAATTTAGACCAAATTTATTCGAGACCAAATTTAGATTAAAAAGCTCACCGCAATTGCATCAAATAGATGAAAGAACCCATACATGATCATGACCTGTGAAACCCTGAGCACTATGTCCCTGTGAAACAGAGAAGACATGAGCTCATCTGCACTGGAATTGATCAAATGGTTAGAGAGGTATTATAAATACTAATCACATGTGATCATGTTATACATGATGACTTGCATTTACTCTCCATAACATTCACACAGCATCCTATTGGGTTTCCTAGTTTGGTTGGGCTCCTACTACACCTTTGATCTATTCAGTACTGCAGACTGGAAAACAGGGACCAAAGTCCAGGTATATATTTAGCAATTTCACATGCAATTCTCATTCACATGCATTCATCTCACTATTGTTACTGACCCATCTCACTGACTGTGACCTTTCTGGTAATTAACACTTTGAGGAGAAGCACATCGATAAATGATTCGTTAAACCATTACACAATGAGAGAAGACATACTTCTGTGCAAAATCATATAAGGTGTTAAATGGTCTACTGATCAGTTGTTTGCACTTATGTATACCACACACAAACAACATGACATAAGCACTGTCACACATGTTTAATTAGACAAGCTTTTAGCATTAAAAACCCTGCTATTTAATATTGAACAGTAGATCTTTGGAGATACTCACTCTTCTGTGGTAAAGATGTATCCAATGATGTCTTTGGAAGCTCCTATACAGCTAGCAACTACACAGGAAACAAGTACTAAAAGAACAAAAACATTAGATAAACCAACATAATTAGATTTCGTGAGATATTATTGATTTTGAAGTTTTAGTTATAGTTGTAATAGTTATACAGGTACATAGTTACAACTATATACTTTATAGTGTTTCGTGTATGAAAATATTTCTATTTTCTTATATTCTACATACATCCACAGACTAAAGAAACTTTGGCAGACAGTTTGGCTTGTTCTGTGTTTCCAGCTCCAAGAGCATTTCCCACTCTCACACTGGCTGCCACAGCAAACCCCAGAGGAAACTGTTGAGTCAGAAGAGAAAACAACCTCTTCAATTACAAAAAGAAAACAATGATCTTGGTTTACTTGATCTTCTTCAAACAAAGGATTTCAACATCATTCATAACAGACTATAGTGCATGTTTTTAAATCACCTTTTTGTTACGGGCACAAGCATTTGCTTTTGATGTGTTTTATTTTTGCATTTTGTTCATTTCTATGGCTAATATATTCTGAATTAAAGAATGGATTGAGGCTGTGGTTGCTTAGCAACAAAACGGACCTGTTGCAGATGTAAAACATTAGTGCATTTTTTAATTTTTCTACTTTTTTCCGGGTTGTGATTAAACATTTAAAAATCTTCTCAGGAACAAGCCGACCCCTTTTGACATCCAAGCGATTAAAACCCAGTGTTCCTTGTTGTAGATTTAAAATATATGTGATGAACCCTGAATGAGATGTGTGTGAACAGAGTCATTTAGTTCCAAAGGTATACTGGGGTGTCATGTCTCAACTGTGTAAAACCTGCACTGCCTATTAATATCCATGTGTAATGTATGCAAAAGAAGTGCAGAATGTATGCTATGTTTAAAAATGTGGTAAATCCAAAGAAGGGTAACACAGAGTACCAGAGCTAAATATGTACAGGCTGACATATGCAGAGAGAGAAAGTACACCATTAATCAGCAATAGGCATGCTTAAAGTAACATATAGGAGGGGCAGTAACATTGAGAAAACGTATATATGTATGAACTCAACCAAGGCTTGGGAGTTCCTCTAGTAGACACAACTCGGCTTTGTTTGTTTTAATAAAGTCTATCTTTTGGCAATGGAGCCTTCTGTTTGAGAAGTGTTTCTGTATACTAAGAAAAACCCACGACATCCTCTAACTCAACTAGAAGAGCTTTGTGTTAGCAATATTCTGCCATGTGCCGTATATCTTGAAAGCATTGTAAGTAGTTTTGAATCTGTGAAACACATTTTAAACTAAATTGCTTAGAAATAGTTGAATTTGGTCCAACACAGCCACAATGCCCTTTACATGAATTAATTTCATATATATTATAGCAAGTTGATTTAGACTTTAGATTTGAAAAATGAAAATGAATAATCTATGGGTAGGTTATTTAGTATGTATATTTATTTGCTCTTACCAACCCAAAATGTATCTTTTACCAACCAGGCAGAAGATAACAAAATACTATTTGCTAATGAAATACTATACAATACCCTATGTGCCTTTAAACCAATAATCCAAAGAGAAAATAATTGTGGGAGATCTGGGCTGAACGTGGAACAACAGAAATGGAACACTTCTTAGTTCCAAGATTCTATAAACAAGTTCCAATTTCAGTTTATCTTTCATGGAAATGCAGTGCTGTTATCTTGACCGATTGACCAGCACACAGCTGGTGCTGTTGAGATGTTGAAGCCAGTACAGGTGTATAGTTTCCACTGTGTTACAGGTTAGACCACATAACCTTGTTCATTAGAAATAAACCCTTTGTAAACCTACCATATACGCAATAGTAGCCAGCTCATAGACAACAGACTGGGCCCCCAGTTCAGCCTCACTGATGAGACCTACAATGATGTAAAATACCAAAAAACAATTTAATTTACAAATATCTGACATTTAATTACATAAACACATTATTAGTTTGCAAACCTGCCAAGAATCCACCGATTTCATACGTCCACCACTCCACACAGAGCATGAGCATGCTCGGAAAGGCCAAGCGGATGAAGGCCCCCCATTCCTGCAGACACTCACGGGACCAGCCTAAT
>JAZGTJ010016506.1:0-12623 GCA_036877575.1 Botia almorhae
TTAATCCCACTAGTTAGCTAATGAATTGTCAAACATAACATTTATTTTAAAACTTTAAGCAGAATTGTCACCTATAAATTGTTGTTCAGTAAAGGTCGATGTTGCTAAGGTAATGATGCTGATGTCATGATAAATCTCTCCAGTGTGAGTTCACACGAGTGCTTGCGCTCGATTTCTGATTTCTGAAGGTTCTTTGATCCCAGCTCTGTTATTTACAAGATCTTTTCCTGAAAGGAACCAGCGCTCAGAATCCTCTGAAACACAGGCTGATGGGAATGAACTAAAGCAGGGTCGTATCTCATCCATATCTCCCTCAATCTAAACCAGCATCTGCTGAGACAGAATAAAAACATGAGAACTGTGTGTACGTTCCTCTCAGACCAGTGCAGAGAAAGATTTCTCCAATTAAAATGCCATTATTTTTTTATGGTTCTGACTCCGCTGACTGGCATATTAGCCGAGTTCTCTACAGTGTGTGAAGACTGTCTGTGGTTCAGTTGGCCACGACGGGAAGACAAAACAAAATCTGCTGCATGTCTCAGTGTTGACAGATTTAATCACCTGTTTCAGTTAAATGTTTTTAATTGACTGGCGTGTGAAAAATAATACTCAAGTATGTCTTTATAAGACAATACTTTATGAACACATATCAGTCACAGAATTTATATGGCTAGGTCAAGGTTTGTCCATAGAACAACACAAAGTGCAGTTATACTGTTTACTATATTTTTTTTTACTAAGCTAAATTATGAAAAGAAGCAAAAGTAGTAGAATACTACTGAGCAGATTGCAGTCTTTAGTCCATCATCAAATCGTGTTCCTTGTTTTGCTGTATTGTGTTAATAAAACCTTTTTTTGCGTGTTTTAGTGATGTTCGCGAGTTTGCCAACGGCTCGGTGTGTGTGGAGTGTGACAGCCAGTGTGAAAAATCTGAGGAGAAAATGCTGACCTGTCGTGGCGCTGTGAGTCAATGTTTAAAATGCTCTCCGCTCACCCTCTGACCATGTGATGAGTGACATCATTAACCGTCGCGATGTTATTAGGAAAGTTGGTGTAAATTATATTTTTATATTATGTTATATTATATTGTATAATTATATTTATACAGTTGAAGTGATAAAAGTGCTCTAACTGTGCCTCTTCATATACGTCTATATAACTTTATTAATGTCCCCCCGTGACTCTTTCTGTACATGCTGTAGGGTCCAGACCACTGTGTGAGGTGTTTGCATCTGAAAGACGGGCCCAACTGTGTGCAGAAATGCCCTGATGGTCTACAGGGAGCAAACAGCTTCATCTTCAAATATGCTGAGAGCAACAATGAGTGTCACCCCTGCCACCCAAACTGCACTCAGGGGTAAGTGTGTGTGTGTTCCCTTTCCAGGTGTCAACAAATGAAATTTTGGGGTATTGGCATAATGATATTTTCATATTTAATATTTATGTGTAACATGATGAGTTAAATAATATTCTGTTGAAGATGAGGGTCATATGAGAGTTGAGAAGCTTTCATCTCATGTCAGTAGCCGGATTTGAACTGGATCATGAATTTGGAGTCTTCCTGCAGTGTCATTTCTGTTAGATCTGAGACACATCACACTGCTCATGGTCACATCATAGACTTACACTCAGTTTGAACCCCTGTTTTCTGCTGCTCTGTCCTGGCTTTCAAATCAAAGCTCTTGAGATGCTCCAGGACCCCATAACAAAGTGCTTCAGATCCTTCATCTTGTGTTGCCTCTGGTTACTGTCAGGAGTCCAGACACCACAGCGACAATGTTTCAACATTTCTTATTTCTACATGTAAAACTAACGGTTATTTACTGTATCAGAGGGCTACAGCCTCATATGTCATTTGGATGATGTCGTTTGTTGTGTTCACCTGTGCTGCAGGTGTGCTGGACCCCGCATCCAAGACTGCTTTGGTGTGGTGGACAGGTAAGAACCTGCGTGTTTTAATTATTGTGGCACACAAGCTGTGATTTGCAGGTCCTAAATTTAAGGTTTAATTTCAATGTCTTGTTTCTTGTTGCCTCTTAATAAATCACTCTCTTATTTCAGACAGATGTAATGAATCGTCATCTCATGCTAAGACATTTAATTTATTTTGCTTATTTTGAAACAGTTTTGTGCCTTTGAAATAAAATCTAAAACTGAATAAAATGAAATATCGAAACTGTATGTTTAGCTGTTTAAAGTTGATCGCTTGTGTCACTGCAGGACTCCTGTGATTGCGGCTGCTGTAATTGGAGGATTGTTTGTGGTCGTGATTGTGGCGCTCGGATTCGCCGTGTTCTTCCGTCGCCAGAGCATCAAGAAGAAAAGAGCTTTACGACGTTTTCTAGAGACTGAGGTAAAAATCGGCCAACTTTTAAAATGGTTTGGAGGTGATGCAGGTGATGCATGGAGGTGATAAACACATTTCTAAAGCCTGGCCACTGAAATTGTGTGTTGCTGCATTTAGGAGTCTTTGGGGTCTGTAGCTAGTCTCAGTTTTCCATTTAAAAGTGTGTCGCTCACAGGGAGTAAACCTTAAATGGAATAACAGATGCCATTTTAAAATGCTTAATGGAAACTTATGAAGGTGCTTCTGCAATGTGTGTGTGTGTGCATTTTATATAAATTTTAAGTCAATATCTTGGAATCTGCAGGCTATGTTGCATTAGGAAAGTGTGGGAATATAAAGCCAAAGATTGACTTATTCTTCTGCAAACTTTTGTTGCCTGTTTATTGCATGTCCAAGGGAATCCAACAGGAATTATTTTTTCGTATTAAAAAACTGAACTTAAGATAATATCGCTTGGAAGTCTGGTTTCAAAAAACAGTAAATAAATAATATAGAATTTAGACCTATATATAACAAGTATGACAAACCAAAATAATAATGGTATTTTTATAGCACTTTATCATCAAGGTAAAATAATATAAGAAGAGAAAAAAGGGTTGAGCTAATATCCAGCTAAAACATGACAAAAACATACAACACAATACAAATGGAAATGCGTCTGTTAACAGAGCAAAACAGAGCAAAACATTATGAAAGAAGATTCATTTGTAATCAAGATTTAAGATAAAAATTGGGTGAGATGTTTCAGAGACATGATAGAAGTGAATGAGAGAGTTTAGGAGACAAAACTCTTGAAACTCGTTCTCCTCTGTTGTGTGTGTGCATGCAGTAACTCACATGAATAATGAGGCCATGAAGAATCTTGAAGGTTAAGGGAGGTATATACGGGAGAATACAGGATGAGATGGAATGTGAGAATCTGAATTTATTTGCTGTTTGTTTTTGGTGATGTTTTCAGTGGGATTAAGAGGCCGTGAACAGTTGTGGGTTCGATTCCCAGGAAACACACATACTGATGAAATGTATATTTTGAAAGCACTGGATGAATGCATCTGCCTGATGCATACATGTACATGTAGCTCTCTGAGATTAGAAACAATGCTGTGACAGTACAGAGAACATACAGATCAGGTTTGACATGCTAAGTTAAATTATAGTAACTTACAATAACAGTATTGAATTTGTTTGTGTGCTGTTGAAGCAGCTGGTAGAGCCGTTGTCTCCCAGCGGTACGGCACCCAATCAGACTCAGCTGAGAATCCTGAAGGAAACAGAACTGAAGAGGGTGAAGATTCTGGGAACTGGAGCGTTCGGCACCGTCTACAAGGTGACACTTCTGCTGTATTATGTGTCAGATAGTTTTTATGTGTCAGATGGTTTTGTGATTGTGTGTGATATTGACTGTTTCTGAGCTCTTCTTCATTAGGGAATCTGGGTTCCAGAAGGAGAAACCGTGAAGATCCCAGTAGCCATAAAGATACTGAATAAAAGCACAGCACCCAAAGCCTATGTGGAGTTTATGGATGTGAGTATTAATATATCAGAGTCCTATTGTGGATTATAAACAGAGAAATCTAAAGCGCAGCATATAAAGGCCCATATGAGGGTATCTGCAGACTTTTATGGCACTTAAATTTGGGGAAAATCTACAGAATGAATTAAATAAGGCAATATGTTAAACAAAGCTAAAACACTAGACTCTATTAGCTTATTGGTAGCAGAAAGCATCAGAACCCAGGAGCCCGGGTGTGTACTTGTGGGTATTTTGGAAATCTGCAGCTTCTGTTTTTGTGGTCTTGCATTTGACCTCTGCTGTCTTATTTAATGTTTTTCATGGCACAAATAGTCATGTGTTCTTGCATTTCTCTCTCTGGCCTGTAGGAGGCACTGATCATGGCCAGCATGGAGCATCCTCATCTAGTGCGTCTGCTGGGGGTCTGCTTGAGTCCCACTATTCAGCTGGTCACTCAGCTCATGCCCCACGGCTGCCTGCTGGACTATGTACATGAACATCAGGAGAACATCGGCTCCCAGCTTCTACTCAACTGGTGCGTGCAGATCGCCAAGGTAAGAGCCTCTGTGAACAAGTAACAGGATATTAAAAGATGGAGGTCGCAGTGTCCCAAGAATCAATCAATCCAACGAGAACCCAACAGTGTTTGAGATAAAAATCATGTGTTCTCTTTACTCCATGTTTAAAAATTGTAAAAAAAACACTTTATCCTATTTTACTGGATTTTACTAGTCGTTAACTTTTTATATTTGGCAAGCACCCAGCTGTTAACCACATGTTTAGATTTAGATAACTAAGCCATCACAGCAAGGCATTGCTAGTTAAACCCTTTGAAGATAATTAACCACTCACTCAGCGCTCATGCAGTTATCTCATCATTCATCACCTGCGCAGAACAGATAAAATCCACTACCTTAATCAAGAAGCACAATCACTGAGCAGCAGAAGATAGCTCATAGCAGCATGAAGCTGGGCTTGATATCTCACCTGCTGTGGTCTTCAGGATATTAATCCACTTATTTGTCCATTAGATAACCCCACTGTGTTCACCCAATGGCCTCTGATTCTTGCCTGTTCTGTTTAGTTGTGTCTTGTGCTCCTATCATACAGATCCTGCATATGTTGCAGGGGTACACTGTCCTCCCATTGGGTTTTAGCTCACTGTGGACTTTTGTTGTAAGTGAATTTGCAGACCCGTTTCTCTCTCGCGTTCTGACTGTAAACATGACAGCTGGGCTACAATGAGAGTTAAAAACTTGGACAGCTGCTTTTCATGTCTTTTCTTCACTCACTCGATCTGGTGTTGTATTTAGCATGTAATATTTATAGCTTCTTAATGTATTTGAAGATGCATACTCAAAGGCAAATGTAATTTGCATCTTTTATTTTGAATTAATGACGTAGTTTAACGCAGGGGTTCTGACACACATTTCTATATGTACGCTAGTTAAACTTAAGAATCAGGAAACTTTCAGCCAGGGCATTAAGGGTAAAAAACAGTTATGATTTATTTCTGAAATCCTCATCTGATCTTGTCCTTGTTTTCTTTTTCCCTGTGGGGAACTGAGCACATTCTGAGGACAACCTGGCATCAGATGTGATGCATTCTTTCAAATATACACTTCAGACATCTCAATAATTTCCAGCAAATCTTTGCCAGCAAATAGCAGTGAGAATTAGTCATATATTAGAACAAAGCTACTTTTCATGATGGCACCTACTGATAGATCAGATGATGAAGCTTTAGTTGATCACACTAAATTCGACTCATTTGTCAAACACATTGTCAGTGCTCATATAAATGCGACAGACAGAGAAATCATTTTCAGATGTGTACAGTCACTGAGTCTCTGCAGGTCTTAACTTCAGGCAGTAAAGCTCAGATAACTCTGTCTTGGAAGAATCTGATGAGAAATGTTTGACTTTATAGACTTTGATTTCCTGGAAATCTGAGTGAATTAAAATTGCACTTAATCTTAGAAGTCTGATTGAATGATTGAGTTCAAGATGACTGACTGAGGACAGAGCTGAGCTGATTCAGACAGCCAGCAGTTCCTGCAGCTGAAGGGCTCTTCAATCATTTACTGATGTTTGCTTTTGAAGATGCATGAGCACAGCAAGAACTCCCGTGCTGATGCAACGCTCAGATTTTAATGCAGAGATTTTATGTTCCGTGTCAAAGGTGTCTTGATTTGAACCAAGCATTCTTCTGCCAGCTGTAATTACTTGTTTTTCTTTCTTTTTTTAATCACGATATATTTGGCACTATTTTCTTTTACTTTTCAACAGTTTTTATTGTACGTAAATCTTCATCTGTTTGTGGATCTCTGTCATTTACTGATGTGAATTCTGTGGTTGATTCTTGAGTTGTAACATGTCAGAAGTTGCAGAAAGAATGTGTTATGAGGCTGTATTCAGAACAGAGAGTTCATCCCATCAAACAGACCTGAAGTAGTCTCATACCTGCTTCATTTCTCAAGAAAACCTCAATCTATATTACATGATAAGATGTTATGTGTTAAAGTGTTTGATCAATGTAGTTTTTCAAGCATCACCATAACAGCATTTAAGAAACACACAGTGGCGAGCTCAGCTTTGCATTTTCATAAATAATGTACAATGTTTACGCAGCTTGTTTTGCAAACTAGTTTCAAAGTTTTAGCCGCATCATAATTAAAAATGTTACTTTCCTTTATAAAACGTTTCTGAATGCAGTGTAACATTAGGGTGCTTTCCTTCAGTCTGCAGCTCTTTTGTATTTCCACAGTGTATATTCTGAAACATGCATGTCATTCTATTTCTGTGCATTAGTCAGCAACACTGTCCCCTTCAATAACTCACATTTCTGCCATTTTCCCAGGAAAGATACTGTTGGCTTATAAATGTCAAGAGCTACGCCTCCATTGTTACACTGAAATAATCGAGATGCACGACTCAACAGCAAGAGTTCAAAACCATACTTCACATAGACCACAAGCCATATTTATGAAGACATTACATAACAGCCATACAGCCTGCAAAACGTTGTTTATATGTTTGTTTTGAAGTCGTACACACAGCTGTCTGCACAAACAGCTAACAGGAAACGTTCCCAGAATGTTGGCTAGCAGTCTCTGAAAATTCTCTCAAAGTTATCAAGATGCTCTTGCAATAACGTTAGCAGAGCATTTTTTAACATTGTCTTATATTAAAAACGTTACTTCTAAGTAGTTAGTGAAATGTTTTAAAAACATTACAAAATTCAAGAAAAGCTTGAATAACATTCTTATAACCGAGCAATAACATTAATACAACATTTAAAAAACTGGACATTCCCAGAACTTTCAAAATAACATTTTTAATGTTACTTAATGGAAAGTTAGTGAAACGTTCTTACAACCAAAACTGGGCACACGCACAGACTATGTAAACATGTGAATATTTATGCTGTGTATGTTCTGAATAAAATGCCAGTGTGGTGCATTGCATTATGGGATACGGTATACCACGCAGCGTGCTCTCCAGACATGTATTAGGTACTCCTGATATGTGATGCATGCAGACAATGTGCAAACTATGCATAGTGTACTCTGTTCACTGCATACTACTGATAAAGTTATGTCAGTATGTCATCACAAACATAGCCCTGGTGCAAACTGTTTAGTTACATCAGGAATCAAATCTGTCTGGATCAAAGAGTTCAGGAAAATGTTTAATAACCCTTCACACTACCATTACATTTTCTCCACAGCTCCTCCCTAACAGCCTTGCACTCCTGCCCTCCTGTACTCCTGCACTCCTGCACATCTCTCAGCGTTTGTGTTCTGCTGTATTCTCTCATTCAAACACTTTTCCACCCTCCTGTATCATCCATGCAGTTTCCTCTCTCTGATTTTAACAAGGCCTCAGTGGTCGTGTGTGGGGAGTGTTTGTGTTTCCTGTTCCAGGGGTTACAGAGTGTGTTACGCTCTCTTCTCATCCAGAGAAACATTAACCCTGAGTAAAAACAGGAGATCAGAGGTTAGGGCTGCTGCTCGAGTGATCTTGCCTGTTTAGATGCACTCCACGCCAACGCCTGCCTAGCTAACAATTTAGATTGTAAGAACATTTCTTTAACATTTCCACTAAATCATGTTTTTTACCCTGTATATTAACATTATTCCAATATTTTTGGTAATGTCTGTAACATTTTTAAAATGTTTTTAAGAATAATGATTTTGATGTGATGTATAGCGTTAAAAGTTCTAATAACGTTACTGCAAGAACATTTTTGATAACTTTAAGGGAACTTTTAGAGAACATTAGCCAATGTTATGAGAACGTTCCCCGCTAATGCAAGGAGCCTGTACAGTCTTTGGAGAAACAGAGAGTTCTGTTTGGAGGGAACATTACAGGCCAGGAGCTTAAGTTTTGTAGTTTGAATGCTAATTTCAGTGGATGTGTTATGTTGATCTCAGAATGAAGAATCTGACTGGAAGATTCAGCAACGCAGGACACTTTGTGAACTAGCTGCTGTTATTGTGTTTAAACATGTCTCAAAGCTGTAGATATTTCCTCAGCCCTGTCCAGAAACAGCCCTAAGGCCTTGATGACCCAAAGTCATTCCACCTGTCAGTGCTTCTTCTAACATATGCCAAGACTTCCCAGCCCCCGCAGCTCACCTCTGTTCTCCTGTCTGCCCCCGCAGCTCACCTCTGTTCTCCTGTCTGCCCCCGCAGCTCACCTCTGTTCTCCTGTCTGCCCCCGCAGCTCACCTCTGTTCTCCTGTCTGCCCCCAAAGATCAGGACGTTGCATTTTAATTGAATATTAACGTAAAGGCATAAATCACAGACAAATATCTGAGGAGGCGTGAAGATCTGGATTAATACACAGTGACCCAAAGAAATGAAGTGCGAGTGAACACGGTAAACAGAAGTACAGAGATGCCGTCAAATCTTGATCAGATGTCCTGCTGATTTACAGTCTGTCTGTAGGAAGAGAATCTGTCTGGACAGGAGCGCATTTAAAATCCTGGTTGTATTCATATAACATCAGGACACTACACGTGAGAGAGAGAGAATGTAGCTTTAGTGTCGTTTAGAAATCTCTGCTTTCATTATGTCGTTTCATTATCATATCTCAAACATCTTACAGTGTTGTTTGAAATAATAATCATTTAAAGTGTGACACGGCAGGGTATGATGTATCTGGAGAAAAGGCGACTGGTGCACAGAGACCTGGCAGCTCGTAACGTACTGGTGAAATCTCCAAACCACATCAAGATCAGTGACTTCAGCCTCTCCAGACTGCTGGATACAGATGAGAAGGAACACAGTGCTGATGAATGCAAGGTTTGTGTTTGAAATGACACGTGACAAATCATATCATTCATATAATTATATATGTATAAAGTCATGGCAGCTAAAATCTACTTTTACAAACTTGCGTTAGATGCCCATCAAGTGGATGGCATTGGAGTGTATTCACTACAGGAAGTTCACCCACCAGAGTGATGTGTGGAGCTTCGGTGAGTAACATTGTTAATTTTACAGTAATTTACTGTCCCAGTGTTCTGGTTATGCTTGACTAGTAGCAAGATAAGAATGCCAATACTAAACTTTTGGAAATACTAATACTAAACTAAGAATTAGCATGTTTGATGGACCACATACTATAGATATTATTATATTATAATATAGAATATATTATGAATATGTTCTACGTCTATTCAGGAGTGACTGTCTGGGAGCTGATGACGTTTGGAGGAAAACCGTACGACGGGATTCCCACTGGAGAGATTCCAGACATGTTGGAGAGGGGCGAGCGTTTGCCCCAACCGCCCATCTGCACCATAGACGTCTATATGGTGATGGTGAAATGTGAGCGAGATTATTGTTGTGTTTTAGAAGATAATGTTTTTATATATGATTTATAATGTAAAGTTCCACCAACATTACAGCAAAAATGTTTTTGATGACTTTTGATGACTGAGAAAACTGTTAGAGAACATTATTCAACGTTCTAAGAATGTTTCCTGTTAGCTGGGATACGTCCCGAATACCCAAATTCCCATAAGAGCACATGCATACTTGAGGCACTGTCACTGTATTTGTGCTTTATTTACTTTAATTTAATTTAACACAGTCAATTTAAAAAGCAGGCCAGATTTTGTTCTCGTTACATTTGTCTCCAAGCTGTTGTTTATGATTGCATAACATTTACAGCACCATGGAGAGGTTATTAATCTCATATGTGATTCGTTTATATTGCTGCTTGTTTGTGCAGTGTGTCAGATTTGAGCAGAAATTCAGTTCTGAATGAGGATCAAGCAAATGTAAAGAGATGAATCCAGTTTATAAACAATAAACACACACAAGCTGGCAAACAGCAGGAGTGTGTTGTGGAAGGTATAAGAGGAAAGGCCACTGTTTGATGTCACACAGGGAAATTATCACAAGATCTGCACAACAATACACTGTATGGTGTGTGAAATTACACGCCAGAAATAAACGGAGCAAATTGACTGCTGTAAACACTGGCGATCTCCTCTGTACACCTTGTTGAACATATTTGCAGTGTAGATGTTTCTGTTCATGTTAGATATGAAGATACGAAGAACAGGCAATAGTGTATGTTTAGGGTGGGATTGTATGCTTTCTACTCCACCTTCACGAGTATTAGTTTGGCTCTGTTGCTGATGTGGTGTTACTCCATCTTCTCCTGCAGGCTGGATGATTGATGCTGACAGTCGACCACGATTTAAAGATCTCGCTGCAGAGTTCAGCCGCATGGCACGAGATCCTCAGAGATTCCTCGTCATACAGGTGAACATTTCTCAAAAGTTGTTTTGCTCTGTACAATCAGCTCTTAAACACAGAGAATGACGTTTATTCAAATGTTGCTTTGAGGGGGACGAGCGCATGAAGCTGCCCAGCCCGAGCAACAGTAAGTTCTTCCAGAGTCTTCTGGATGAGGAGGAACTGGATGAGCTGATGGATGCTGAGGAGTACCTGCTTCCTCATTCCTTAAATGCCCCGCCCACTTTCCATATGCTCCGCCCACACATTGACTCAAATCAGGTGTGCACCATGTTACACACAGCACTTCCAAGCACATGAAATTAAACAGCGAGTAAATATGACAGTTTTGTTTGAGGCAAAAATACAGTGTTCAGGGGCAGAAACTGTGCTTAGATGTCAATCAAATGATCTCTTTCTGCAGAAGTTTACATCTGTGTTAAGTTTTATCATTTGCAGATGATCAAATCAGGTTCAGTTGGCAACATGGAGTCACACGTTTCCAAGCGGAACATAAATTAGAAGCACTGAGCAAAACATGTAGCTGCGCTTTAACTGCACATTGATCATGAGTGTGTGAATGGCAGACGCTCCTCATAGCCAAAAATTTCATTTCATCCGATTTAAAAGAACTGTCAGAAATACTTCTGTGTTCTGGCTCATACAGTAAAGAGATCTGGCCAGCAACCACAGTTCCTAATATCAAAATATGTCATCAATACAGTATGGCCTAAAAGTTTGAGCGGTTTTGAGACATGCAGTAATGACAAAAAGAAATATTTAAAATTATGCACAACTTTTGTCACTGTAAGCAGGTTGTACAGTATGTCAGATTTCTTTGCATCCACTGACGCATTCGCTCTTCAGAACGTTAGAATCATGCTGGGTGATTGAAGTCATCTGGGTTTTGTGCAAACTGATGGAGCTCATTTATGTTTGTAAAATCTTTTCAAAATCTTGACAAACTTTTGACTCAAATGGTTATGCTATAATTTACATTGAAACATGTTGCATTTTATTTGACAAATATTAAATACAAGCAATTTTAATGCTGGTCTCAGGCTTTCTAAACCCCTCTGTGTATTTGGAGCTTGTTCTGGACATTCCAAAGAAAATCACTAAGCTGCTTAACTTGATTTTAATTGGTTAGTGTATTTTGCTACAGTAAAACTTTGACAGGCAGTAACCTCCAGTCTTCCTAGTGCAATATGTAATTATAATTATACTTATATTGCATCATTGATTATCATTATTGGTGGTAATGATACTGCCATTGAACAAATCAATAATACTCAGTAATCTTGATTATGACATTTTTCATTATTTCCAACCAGATGCATTTTAGATCCGATGTTTGGGCTAGTTTCTTGTTTATGCTTGTAATTTTATATTGTGATCAGAACCAGTTTGGGTATCATGACGGATCATTGGGTCCTGAGGTGTCAGGGGTCCAGTCTCCTGAGGTGACAGCTACAGGAAGTGGCCCCTCAGTCGCAGCCAGTGTACAGAGAGCAGGTGTGGAGACAGTGGAGGGCCAAACATGTAATGGAAGTCTGAAGAAACAGATCACAACTCACTCAGTGGAGGACAGCAGTGGGCAGAGATACAGTGCAGACCCCACTGTACTGCTTGGAGAACAGAGGGGAGATACAGATGAGAACGGTTACATGTCCCCTACGAAAGACAAGAGATCCACAAGTATGTTCTTAAATCATTTATTTAAAGGTACACTACATACTGTTCCAAAGGTTTAGTCATAAAACATGAGTAGTGCTTTTAACACCTTTGTTTAAAGCTGCAATTCGTATCTTTTGTCTCTATGGCGCCATCTCTGTTTGAGAGATAACATCGCAGGTTACTTTACATACTCCATCTCTGTTTAAGAGATAACAGTGCAGGTTACTTTACATACTCCATCTCTGTTTAAGAGATAACAGTGCAGGTTACTTTACATACTCCATCTCTGTTTGAGAGATAACATCGCAGGTTACTTTACATACTCCATCT
>JAZGTJ010016507.1:0-12623 GCA_036877575.1 Botia almorhae
GATCTCCAAACCTGATTCTTCTCGTTCAGGTTCTGATCCCTCTGACGAGATGCCACTCGCACAAGGAAACGATTCAGGGTCAGCTGAAGGTCAGGAACCCTGGAGAATTCACCCTCATCTTTGACAACTCCTTCTCCAGGTGTGCTGAGATACATTAATACCTCCACCACATCATCTCCTGTCATCCACTGTCATCCACTGTCTAAACATTTTGATTCCTTTTTTTTTCCTGTTTGCAGGTTTGTTTCGAAGAAAGTTCTGTACAAACTCACTGTAGAGATGCCAAAGGTCTGCAATGGAAGTGATTCCCCTTAAACAGGAAAACATCACATGCACACATACACACACACACATCAGGGTCACAGGACTGGGTGTTTAGGGTTCTGGTGATTTATAAAGCCAAATTTGAGTTGCTGCTTTAAAAGATTTGAATCTCGTGAAACTTGTCGAGAACATGCCCTGGTCATATTTAACCCAAAATCCCCAAATTAACCCAAATTTTGCTTTAAAAAATTAGCGCTACTGAAAAAAAATATTTGTAAAGTATCTGTATATCATGGCAGTATTTGTTATACTGTATATAAAAAACTTGCATTAAAATATTGCTATTATAGTACTGAGAATGTAATTACAATAATTTTAAATATGGAAGTAACGTCTGGGTACATTAATGACAAATTTAGAGGAAAATGCACTTGTCATAAAAATAATATCACAATTCTACGAATAATTTTGACAACTATTCTCTAGACATGTTTTCATGAGATTCATGGCGAAGTTTGGCGAAACGCCAAATTCTCTCTTATGAACGATTCTGACAGACTGTTGCTTCATTATTAACATACAGAATACGAAATAATGCTGCAGAAGAGACAGACTTTACCAGACTTGTTTATTACACTAAACAACATTACATACACATTCTCAACACTGAAACCAGAGGGAACAGAAACATGTCAGGGACGCCCATGAGCTTTGAAGAGCTGTGTGAGGTCAGTGGTGAAATACAGTAAGTGAAGGATCTTAATGCAGATTGTGCACTACAAAAAAAAGCTTTATTACTTTGCTTTTAAATGAAGTGAGTGAGTATTGAGTGACATAGTTACAGGAAGTGACATGTAGTTAGAGGAAGTGACATGTAGTTACAGGAAGTGACGTTATTATGCAAATGCACAAAATGCATCGGGGTAGTTGTTGATGCAAAATGTTTGTAGTCTTTCTTGCTGATGAATGTGGGAATGTAAAAAAGCCCAAATATTTGCATAAATGTACTTAAATTGTAATTATTTAAAAAAGAATTGTGCTTTTCCTATGAGATAACAGGTGGTTATTATAGTGCGTAACGCTTCACAATAAGGTTCCATTTCTGAACATTAGTTAACTAATTTAGTTAACATAAACCAACCATGGACAATATATGTGCAGCATTTCTGTACCTTAATGTTAAATGTAACTTTTACCAAGACAGATTTAAAGTCAAAAGTATTTTTTTACAATTATATAATGAACAGTGAACTAACATGAACAAACGACTGTATTTGTATTAACTAACAATATCAGGTCTTAACAAAAGATGTAAAAATATGTTGTTTATTGTTAGTTTGTTTTCTAACGCATTGATCTTAACAAATGGAACCTTATTTTAAAGTGTTACAGTTTTCTGTTTTAACAAATATGATCTATGCAGTCATCATTTATTCTATATTCAGAAGTTACTATAATAATTAGACCCGTTGTAATCACTTTAATTTATTTTCATTAAGCTGATGCCGGGCAGGCATTTATGAGCAATAATAAACGCAGCTGCTGTGTGTTTCTGATTACGATTTTTATTGGTAATAAGACTATGCCAGCTAAAGGTGGAGGCTGTAAATGGCACTTTGACTTTTGTAGTTATATTTTAATAAGAAGTGTTTTTTTCACTGTTGCACTTTTGTGTTCTTGAGGCTGACGTGGTACTAATCTGTAAACAATAGAAGTCATTTTTATGTGTACTGACGTTACATTACATCTGGTTTGAATTGAGACTGTTGAATTAAAACCTACTGCTAGTATGATTTTTGTTCTGAGGTTTCTGTTTCACACTGTATCCATAAATGTACTTTGTTCTCGTCATGTCCACTAATATGCATCAATTTAAAAGCATCTAATTTAATATTTTGATTTAAATGTGGTTGCTGTACACACACTTACCTGTAAACGCCATCACGAGAGTTTTGTGTTAATAACAGGGTTGGTGATTTTTTCAAAAAGACATGTTTTGGTTATGCTGTTTGAAAGTCTCTTTACATCCTGATAATAATCGCTAAGTAAAAAGGTCGAAATGTTTATATAAATAAATAAATATAGTTTGGAAGGTGCAGGACCAAAACATGTTCGTCCAATCATTTCATTTGGGCCGAATGCAACGATGGGACTTGTGTGTTTATGTGTTAGAGGATGCGTGGCGTTTTGGAAAGCGTTCTGAAGACAGGAAGTGAATCGTATGCTTTCGACGCTCGCTTGCTATTGCTAACCTCTCTGAAGTTGTCAACCCTAATTTTATTGTACAAAGTTCGTATGTTGCTTGGTAACCACAGTCAGTCTACACTGCTGGGTGAATAATAAAGAATATGTATGTCTTATTTTCTAAATGTAATTGGGTGTCCTGTGTTACAGTGACTTGTATTTAAAGATGCTTGTATCTTTGCTTGACTTTATTCCTGACAACACGCTTTAAAAATCCCGCAGCGCATCGTCTCTTATGTATTGCTGCTTTGGTCATTCTTCAGCCTGCCATCTGCTCCAAAAATATTCTGATGTTCTCCACAGTGATTGGCTTTCAGTCTCTGTGCATGTATTCACTAAGGGTATTGATTATTCCCAGCCATGGTTTTATCCAATCAGGGCCATGCCACTGTTGCCCGTGGTTACAGCATCCGGCTCTGCGGAGAGCGAGTGGTGTTGAGCTCATACTGAAGTGTCTGAACGCGGCGTGTTTGTGCTGCAGTCCAGACCGTTTCCCAAGGTTAATGATACTATTATAAATCAGATCACATCCTGTGACCGGCCTGCAATGATCAGAGATTTACACACATACAGTTAGAGAGAGAGAGAAAGAGAGCGTGCTTGGGAGGGGTGTGTTGAAAGACGTGAATTGAATAACAATGATATTTTCAGACAGCCAATTGCACGCCAAGGTTGCAAGCATATATTGAGTATTGAGAGGTCAAATGTAACGCTTGGAAGACCTCATATTGTTTAACAAGTAATCTGACTCGGTGTCTATGGTTGCAGTTCTGATACACACAGACACACCGTCTTCTGCTTATGTGCACTAACATCAAGCAGTGAATAGATGAAACGAGTGTATCTTTATGTTTTGACGCGGCGTTCGCATCTTATGTAGACACGGTGTGAAGCTCCTGAATATCATTACACGTGTTAAAATACTTTTCCTATTAGTTTACGCACTGTGTAGTATGCAGTGGTGGTACACTTGGCTTTGTTTATAATAGCATTCTACCACACTACAGTTCCAACTTCGGTAGCGTATTATACATTGTTCACAAATGTTTTGCGGGCATATAAAACCCAAATCGCCTATTACATTGATCAAAATGTGCATTATTCAATTATGCTTTGCATTATGGGAATTTACTGCCCCTGCAATCCCATAATGCAATGCACTTAATCTTAATCTTGATTAATGAACCGGAAGCACAGTAACACAAACCACAAATTTTACCATCTTGACTCATTATTTAGTTGGGGTCGTTATTTTAGTTTGACAGTGACGTGTGCGGAACACAAGGGGGCAGTGTTACCTCTAACAACCCTCACCACTGATCTGCAGCGGTTACAAATGACACCCATCAGTGAATCTGAATGTATTTATATTTCTGACTACTGTTATATTTCTTATGACAGCTGACTGAAACAGCCAAACATCATGAAATGGACGATTCTTTTAAAATACCTGCTAATCTAGTCAGATTCTGATAAGTTATTTTATTCTCTGAGCTCCTGTTTATTTTGTAAAGAATTAATGCTGTTAAAAACATATTTGTCACTGTAGTAACCACACTGTGGTGTAGTTCATCTCTCTGTTATACACAAGCTTCACATTTACATGTGTGCATTTGACAGACGCTTTTATACAAAGCGATTTACAGTTCATTCAAGTTATACATTTTGTCAGTGCTCCCTGGGGATCAAACCCACAACCTTTGTGTTGCTAGCGCAATGCTCTACCAACTAAGCTACAGGAACACTGTAGCTCAGTTGTTTTACACTGTGTTATTATATCTGTTGTGTTATTGATTAGTTTAAACCCAACACATTCTTTTGTTATAAGTCCCAAAAAAGTGTGTGTCTGGATGATTTTTGGCGTTTGTTGTGGATGTAATGTTTTTGCCTCTGGAGAACAGTTACAGGTGATGACAGTAAGCATTATTCCTATTATGTAAATAAGATCTGCCTGACACATGGACCCTGAAATCTGTTCATGATCCATTGTGTGAATTTTATTACCATAATAAATAACAGAGCATCACACCTTTGTTTCATCCTGGCCACTGTGTGAAGACACTTTAACAGATTTATTAATGCTCTAGGTCTCCTCTGCTAGCGTGCTGTTGGCATTCAGTGTGTGTGTGTGTGTGTGTTTTGTGTGCATGTTTTTCGTGTGTGTATGTGTTTGTGGGCGTGTGTTTTGTGTGTGTGTTTGTGTGCGTGTGTGTGGGCTCCCAGCGGACATCTTGCAGATGCGTTTGGGTCTCTTTCCTCCCCGCGTTTGCTTGTGTCAAACACAGGTTCGTCCACAGGGGCTGTTCATCACAAACTTCCAGCCCGGCAGACAACAACCGAGACCTCCCGCTCATTTCAGCTCTCTGCGTCTCATCTGATTTCTTTTTGTTCTTTGTACTTCCTTTTTCCTCCCTGTATTTCTGTTTTCCTCCTCGAGTTGTTTTATCTCTGTCTTCACCAGTCATCTTTGCATATTAGATGTACACCTAAATGTTTTCTTTTTATCTGCAGAAAGTCTGAGTGGTGCTTTCCCTAGCAAAACTTATCACCGTGATGGTTGCTAGGGCGTTGCAATGCAATGCGTTGCAGCCAAGGGGTATTGAGTGGTTTTAGTGCATTGCTATGTGGTTGCTAGGTTGTTCTGAATGGTTGCCAGGACATGGTTATAGGGTTGCAAAGGTGACTGGTTTTTAGTGTGCTGCTAGGCAGATTTGCTGTGGTGTTCTGGCTGGTTGCTAGTTGTTTTTAGATGGTTGCTATGGTGATCTGGATGCTATGGTTGTGGCTATGGGGGAGGGTGTCAACTGGGTGTATTCTGCACCCTGTGTTTAGTAGTATTAGAATTAGTTTAGTAGTATTTTAGACATGTTTGTAAACACAATCCCATTCCTGACCAGTCATGTTTGCTCCTGAGACATCATGCCATGTTTCTGAGATCTCATACTGAGAAACATCTAAACTGTAGGAAAGACCAGTGGCTTCAACCTTCCGTATGTATTCAGATTACCTGGATTACAAATCTCACTCTAAGAAGGTGGAATGCTTAATGATCTTCCCTTAAACATGTTAGAAAATATTCGTCCATTCATTGATTCGGTCATTCATTCATATTTTTTCTCCCTCTCTCCTTTTCCTTTTTTTTAAATTTCCATCTCAGCTCTCCAATTGATAGCCTTTTTAATCTGTTGTTTCCATGGCAACACGCAGTCGCTCAAAACCTCTCAATAAAATGTCCAAATATGAGCTGAGTGTTCGAGAGCCGGTCATTTCGGTCTGCTTGTTTTGCCAATAGAGATGAGAGATTTTTCAGATTAACTTTGATTGATTCATGTTAATATAAATAATAAGTATGTTTGAATCATAAACATAGAAATCCGGTAGAAATAAAAATGTATAGAATTCCAGTGATAAATCGAGAGTTTTACAATTGTAAATAACCAAGTTGTGTCTTAATGGATGAAGAAGCGGCGATAAATCAGATGTACTCGCACACAGAGGTTGTGCTCCTCCACGTGTCGCTGTCATGTTGCAGCTTGTTACGACACGCGTGATGACACGACGCATGATATCGTGTGTCACCACAGAGACGAGATGTTCTCGCAGGCCAGAAGCACTTGATTTGGTCTGTATTTTAAGCAGGTCATGCGTAGGCTGGCACACTTGTGTGCGGATCCTTCAGATGGCCGTGATTATGGCCATCGCAGAGTTTTTTCTTCAAGCACAGAATAAATGGCTCTGTAATTACAATATATCACTGCAGGCATTGGAACAGATACGCAGGTTTCCATGGATACCCCGTCTGTTCTGGAACCTTTCTGATGCGAGTCATTGACTTCCATTAGACAGGCAGAGAGAGCGTTTCCACAGAGCTGCAGCGTGGAACGTACCTGTCAGCTTCTCGTTGCTTTGAATTCCTCAGGCTGATTAGGAGAACAGCTCGGAGCTCATTTCTAGATCATTTTACATTTGCATTTATGAATTTGGCAGACGCTTTTGTTCAAAATAAACAGTGTGTTTAAGCTATACGTTTTATCAGTATGTGTGTTCCTTGGGAATCGAACCCACAACCTTTGCGCTGCTAACACAATGCTCTACCAGCTAACTACAGCAACACTTATATCATGATTTAGAGCTAAATATATCATAATTTAAAAGGCATACTTTCATACTTGTACTGTTTCTGTAGTATGTATCCTGTGTCTCTTATGCACATTTCTGGATGGCCTGCTGCCTTTTAAACTGATCAACCACAATCTTAGATTAAATACTCAGATTCTACGTTCTAAATGTGTGTGTCTTCTAAAAGTCAGTTATGTTTTGTATATAGATGACCTCAAAGGTGATCGAACTACATGTCTTAATAATAAATGTTTACATTCTCAAGATGAGCACCAGCCGGAAATCACTGAATTAAGCATGCAGCGTACAAGGCGTGTGACAACAGTGTTGTATATTACTGTTAATGGTTTGCATTGCATTCTGCATGCATACTATTTTACATACTGTTCTTATAGAGTTGTTAGCAGTATGCTAGTACTTAGTATGCTAGTACATGACTAGTGTTCCGTTTGGAACATTTTAATGGCGTAACTTTGGCGTCTCACCTCTCTCCAACATTCAATTAGCGAAACAGGTGCTCTCAGCTCTCCACCTGCTCTCAATAGAGTAAAAATATCTAATTGAAAAATTACCGCACACATTAACCCTGCTAATTACTGTGATTTAAACCTTACAGATGCGGCCCACATGATAATCATTTCATTTTGTACTAACTTTAAAGGAGAGCCTTTTAATTGATCTGAAAACTGTCCCTAGTTCCAGAAAGTTTTTGTGTGTCCCCTGAGGAATCATTTAGGGTTCCTTTTTAATGTTATTAGGGAATGTAAGGTTCTAAGTTCCAAAAAAACGTTCTTTTAAGAACTCAGAAATATGCCAGCTAGAAAACGGTGAGATTTTCATGACATTATAGAGAGAAATCTAAAGGAATATTTCCATTTCTGGTTAATTAAATCTCTAATTGGCTTTGCAATTACAAAAATCTGTGATACTTAAAATAGCAAAGTACATTTGAAATTGACCTACGAGTCATTGTAGTTTTAAATGCTGGTGGAAATGAAATGCTGGTGGAAATGACTAGTGCTAGACCTCGCTATGCTAACACCTCGCTATGCTAACACCTCGCTATGCTAAGACCTCGCTATGCTAACACCTCGCTATGCTAACACCTCGCTATGCTAACACCTCGCTATGCTAACACCTCGCTATGCTAACACCTCGCTATGCTAAGGTGTTCTGAGTGCGTTCGTGTAACTAACACTGAAGGTGTAAGTGTGTTGCTTCATGGTTGCTATAGGGTGTTCTGAGTCGTTGCCTGGACGTTGCTATGCAGTTGCTAAGTTGTTCTGTTTCTGTTTGCTTGGTGGTAAGTTACTGGCCTAAATCAAATGATCAAACCCCAAAGTGTCTACTGAAATACTGGAATACCGGTATGAATTGAGCTCCTTGTTTGGTGTGAATGCACATCTTTTTTTTGGTCATTTTTCATCTGCCAAGCAAAAATCCCAAATCTGCTGCATGTCTCTGGTGTGGGATAACACTCAGGTTTAGTTAGGCTGCCTCTTTCATACTGTACACATGTTTAAAGTCACTGCTGATCTTCGGCTGGAAGTCAAACAGGAAGAAATAGTTGTTCACAGCAGGTGTGTTTTGAATGAAGGGTGTTTGAGTGTCTTCACACTTTCCGGTTTTGAAGAGTCCTTACAGAGATCTCAGCCTCACTGCGGGATAATACTGCTCTCTGTCAGTTCTCATTGTGTCTGGATCTCACCGTCATGCAGTCATGAGTACAGAGGAGTAGCGTTTTTATAGCGTTTCAGAGGAACACTCAGCAGATATTCTGTGCAGTTGATTTGTCACTCTGTTTCCCTCTATTTCAAGAGTTTAGAAACATTATGTTGTACATAACATTATGTATGTTATGTATGTTTGTAAGAGACATAATAGCAGACCTTTAGATCGCTTTTTATTTTTGTTAAAAACCTTAGAGGTTAGAAAACCTTTCTGTGTTGATGTTTGTATTGTGAACGGATATGAAAAACTGATCATGTGCCTGTATGTAGATACTTTGAGTTAATTAGTTCATATATTTAAAGCAGAAATCTGTAATGTTTATGGGCTCAGAAAGAACAAACATCAGTGAGTGACCGTAAGTTTATAATAATGATTTATCATTTAAGATGTCAAGTCTCATTTCCTGAGAGATGATGTTTTGGTTTCACTTGACATAAACTTGACAATTTTATGTTTTAAACAGAGATGGCAACAGAAAGGCAAAAGTTATGGGTTGCGGCTTTATAATAAAACTTGACTTGACATCTTGTATAGTCATAATATACAGATTATACATAATATGCTGGTAAGGTACATGATATACTGCAGTAAAATCTGTGATGTCACATCTGTTTATTAATCTTTTTGTGTGCATTACTGCAGAGCCTTAGTTTGGTGTACAAATTATAATATAAGAAATTCAAAACTGCGCTAAACTGCAGGTACAGTATACTGGCAATAATGCACTTTAAACATTATATACATTAAATAACTCTGAGAGACTTTTACAAATAAATTATTAATGAATTGTTCATTAAATGGAATGAAATGAACATGTCCGTGAGTTCGTCTTATAATAATCTCATAATGAACCCACAGTCTGTGTGTACCCGCAGAGTCTCTCATCATCTCTGATCTGCATGAAGCTCTTTGGGGTGTCTGATAGATGACCTGCTCATACAGCAGTTACCATGGAAATTGTAACTATGAGACATTTGTGATTTGTTGCTGGGACACAAGGAGCAGGTAAATGATGGCCAGAGACGAAGGCAGTAAGTTGTTGACAGCTGGCAGTGAAGGACTATGTGAATGTTGTTTGTCTGCGATACTTAAAACAGATGTTTTCTCAGAAATGAGAAATGTCCGCGTCCAATGACGCTATTGGCTGAGGACTGAGGCGGGAACATGTGTGCTTGTAATTACTTTGATGTTGCACATAACAAAACACACAGCAAAGGCTGAACGCTGGAGGATCGTGCAGCTTATAGCTTATTCTTTAACACAAGAACTTTACAGTAAGATACAGTAAGACCTGTAAAATGTCTTACTGTATCTTACCGTATGTAATGTTGAGAATTTAATGAGATATTAGATAGATTCAGCTCTAAGCACAGTTTGAGACACCGATAAAATCTCAATAGTAATTTGACAGTTGAAGACTAGCGACAATTTCATTAATATTCACGTTGTTGTTAGTTACAAGCAATATGAAAGTGATAACCTAGAGTATTTGCATGTGCCTTGTGCTCGCATAGCATGTCGTACAAGGGCGAACATTACACTGTTAACACACAGAATTTAAAACAGAATTTCAGCAGACAGAAATGTTGACCTCCTCTTGCCCTGTTGAGATGCGATTAGGCTGATTCAAGCCTCCACAGCTGAAATGAATAGGACTGATTTGAATTAGGAAGATTCAGGGTTACAGTCATAGCCTGCCTTCTGTCCTATTACTGTACTGAAATACTGTACGCTCGTCAGAGAAGACAGCCTGTGCACGGTAACATGCATTTTACTGCGGTAACAAGCAGACAATTGCATATCTGCGACTGTGGATACTCAGGATGGCGGTTTACACTAAAATCCTCAGACTTTATGACAAATGCTTTCTGTTTGTATTGTGCTTTGCTTTGTGAATGTACAGTATCATTCAATTCCTTTAGAGCCTTCATTCCATCGTCTCTCTCTCTCTCTCTCACTCTCTCTCTCTCTCTCATGCTCACCATCATCAGGAAATAATAAGGTGCATGCAAAACGCCCACTTAACTCCGAGGTCTTCCCGGCAACAGGAGGAGTTTGTGAGCTCTTTGGGTGTATAGCTGCGGATCGTGTATTTCTTGCACTCAAAACCATCCAACAGACATGTGTTGGGCTTGTCATGTGACTCATGCTTCTGAGTGCAGCGTAACCATGACAACCGCAAGACATGCGCCATGCTCCACCGTGGGGTTTTATTAATGCACATACCAGCTTTTAGAGTGCCATACAAATGGGTAAACAGCTGATGAAATCCATGTGCTGATGACATCACAGTGATGTCATCGCTGTTAAAGGGTATTGCGCACAATATGCGCATTCATTGTTTTGCCTAAAACCCATTTCAACTCTGTCAACTGTCATTTCAACTGTTTATGTTTGCTAAGCAACAACATGGGCTATTTTATACTGGGTTTGAATTTGACTAATCTGTTCAGACTGGAATATGCCGCTGTATGTTCTATTACAGATTATTTGGTAGCTGGATTATTGGAGGTTTTTTTTTTTAATTTTTGACGTGTAATTTTTTAATCTCTATTATCTATTTTCCAAACGTTTTTTCCAGAAAGTCCTTTAACAGAATATTTTAACTTTTTTTGAATGTTTTGATTGGTTGTTTGAATCCTTTCAGCATATCACAATGCAAGTCACACATGCGTGTCATCACGTCGCACACAGTAAACAGTAAACACGTTTCATCGGCTTTGAACCTCATTGAAATCCTCAGAGGGTAATAGTGTGGAATGTGTGTTTATTGTGAGAACTTCACTGACGGACTCGATCGCTCCAGTATGTTCAGATAAACATGAACCCTCAACCACATGAATCCAGACACTGAGTCGGTTATTTGGAGATCTGAACTCGATTAGCTTCACAGAGTCATGGCTGAGGAACACTGCCAGACCACAGCGTCATGGGACATCACCCCCAGCTGCTTTAGTTGGGGTTAAAGGTCATTAAGTTTGTTTAACGTTCACATGAGAATCACTGTTTTTTCAAGTGGTATTTTCAGAGGTACAGTATTGTCTAGAGACCAGTGGCTTTTTGACATGTTGCTTTAGATATGTCAGCTTTAGAGGCTAATAAAAGCCTAATATATATTTCATTTTAGCTTCCGGTGTTGGAAGCTCGCAAATGTTTCTTGTCTGGTCCGTCTCATCTGGGGTGTCACCATAAAACCAGTATTGACAATAACTGTGATAATAATTATTTTTATTGCTGTCATTATACGCCTATAATTTTGTAAATACTTGTCAGTATCTGGTTGACACTCCAACACAGTAGGTGGCGCTATTGTATATTTTGACTTAAAACACACAGTAATGTGTGTTATTACACTTATATATGTATTGTGAGTGTGATTCATTGGGCCAAAAAGAGAAGACACTAAATAAACAAAACTTCGATATTGTTTTTCAATACCACAGTGATACAGTTACCGTGAATTCTTTTGAACATGATAACCGTGTAGTAAGAATCTTACACCCAGACAGCCCTAGTCTCAGCTAGACACAAAAATCTGATTTTTTTTTACATAACATGCATGCAATGTACTACATTACAGCTACAATAAACAGTAACTACAGTAGCAAAGATCACAAATTAGGATTCCTTAATTAATCCTAATCATTTCTCCAGGGCAACAACGACCGTAAATGGAGAGCAATGAAAACTTCTGATACCTAAAACATCTATTTTAATCATCATGTTGGAAATATGGGGGATGATACAGTCAATAATGTGAAACCGTATGTTTATAAGATTCATATGCTGATGAGAAACGTCAGTGTGTAGTATAAGCTGTGTAGTATGACTTCATGATACTTGTATGCTGTTATTGTCTCTTTTGTAACTCGACAGCGCCCGTCCACGTTCACTGTGCATGGAGAAAAGTAGCTGAACTCCTCTTTCTTCATTCCACACAAGACAAACAGCTGCGCAGGTTTGAAAGGTGCTGATGGTGAGTAAATAATGACATAACTTTTAGTTTGTTCCTTTAAATCTCTCCTGTTTTTAACCTGTAATGTCTTCAGTCTCTTTCAGTTTCACAAAACACACGTGGAAACATGCACACACTCTTACACACACTCATGCACACACTCTTACACACACATGCACACACTCTTACACACACTCATGCACACACTCTTGCACACACTCTTACACACACTCTTGCACACACTCTTTCACACACTCTTTCACACACTCTTACACACACTTTTACACACACTCTTACACACACTCTTACA
>JAZGTJ010016508.1:0-12337 GCA_036877575.1 Botia almorhae
TGAATACAGTGTTATCAGACTTTAGCCATTTATATGTTTATAAGCACCTGAAAAAAGCACAAATGTCAGAGCATGTCAAAACTTCTCCAGGGCTCCAAAACAACCTCGGACCCCAGAGGGTTAAAATCAAGACTGAGTACCTGCCTGACCAGGCCAATTACAAAGATTTGTCGTCTTCTTGAAGCTGAGGAATCTACAGACTAATTATGACAGTGACTTTTGAGAGCTCTCAACTAACCGTTGTTTTTTCTTTTGACTTCTTTTGACTTTGACTTGGACTTGGTTAAATGCTGATGATCGATCAACTCTACTGACTTAGACTAGACTTGAATATTCACTTTACTCAGCTACAAGGATGAACTTTATGAACATTCGAATTTTCGAACATTTACACCTGTACATACACACAAGCATACACACTTTCACATTTCCTAAATATTTTGTTTTGATTATGGATGTGTACGTTATATTGTCTTTTTATCGTGTTGGTGAATATTACAGGTTTAGTGTGTAATAATCAGGGGCTGGAATGTAAGTGCTGAAAACGTTTGTCTTTTATTTTGTATTGTGATTTTGTATTTCCGGGGGTTTGATCACATGGGTGAGGCAGGTGCATATTTACCGGATTGTATTTCCTGTTTGATAGGGTAGTAGAGAGGGGGTAAGTAGCGGGGAGCGCTCACTTTTCTGTTGACCGTGCAATACGTTTTAATTGTTTTAGGCCTCAGGTTACAAAAGAAAGGCCTCAGGTTACAATCTCCTAATCAGGACGCGATAAGTGTATCCCCTGGGTGGTCAAATCCTCGTTTAGAGGATTCCTCGTCCAAATCCTCGTCCAAATAGACGGTTAAGAAAATACCAACAGACATGCCAAATTCTGAGTTTCTAACCTGACAAGAAAAGAGACTAGCATAGTCAGACTTTTGCAAATAAAACTTTTTTGATTTAATTCTATAGTCCTTTCCACAATTTTGCATTGTAGCAAAACAGCTTTACATATAAAGAGCAGTTACAAGTTGTCTGTGAGATTGTAGTCCGTTTCTAAATGGACAAATTAATTGCACTGATGACTGAAGTATAACCTTCTTAAGAGATGGTCATCTCTTTTACATTGCTTTTGGCTGTACTTTAGTTACAAAGAACCTCGACATTAACAGACATTGTTTGACCATTATACAGTGCCTTGCAAAAGTATTCATACCCCTTTAACTTTTCCACATTTTCCACACACTTAAATGTTTTTTTTAGATTTTATGTAATAGACCAACCACATAATTGTGAAGTGGAACGAAAATGATACATGGTTTTTAAAATTAAGCATATAAAAATCTGAAAAGTGCGATGTGCATTTGTATTCAGCCCCGCTGCGTCAATACTTTGTTGAGCCACCTTTAGCTGCAAAAGTCTTTTGGGGTATGTCTTTACCAGCTTTGCACATCTAGAGATGAAAATTTTTGCCAATTCTTCTTTGCAAAATAGCTCAAGCTCAGCCAGATTGGATGGGGAGCGTCTGTGAACAGCAATTTTTGAAGTCTTGCGACAGAAGCTCAATGGGATTTAGGTCTGGACTTTTACTAGGCCATTCTAACACATGAATATTCTTTGATCAAAACCATTCCATTGTACCTCTGGCTGTATGTTTCTTTGTCTTGCTGGAAGGTGAATCTCCTTCCCAGTCAGAAGTCTTTTGCAGCCTCAAACAGGTTTTCTTCCAGGATGTAAGCCCTGCCCTGTATTTAGCTCCATCCATCTTTCCATCAACTCTGACCAGCTTCCCTGTCCCTGCTGAAAGAAAGCATCCCCACAGCATGATGCTGCCACCACATTTTACAGAGGGGATGGTGTGTTCAATGTTGATTTTCCGCCACACATACCGCTTTTGATTTAGGCCAAAAAGTTCAACTTTGGTCTCATCTGAACAGAGCACCTTCTTCCACATGTTTTCTGTGTCCCCTACATGGCTTGTGGCAAACTGCAAATGGGACGACATATGTCTTTCTTTCAACAATGGTTTTCTTCTTGCCACTCTTTCATAAAGGCCAGATTTGTGAAGTACACGACTTAGAGTTGTCCTGTGGACAGATTCTCCCACCTGAGTTGTGGATTTCTGCAGCTCCTCCAGAGTGACCATAGGCCTCTTGGCTGCTTTTCTGACCAGTGGTCTCAATACATTTAAGTTTGTGGTTGTAAAGTGATGAAATGTGAAAGTTCAAGGGGTACTTTTGTAAGGCACTGTAACTCCTTCAGCAGCATATATTAGTTCATAAAGATCCTCCTCATCAGCAGATATTGCCTGACCCATACAGCTCCTCAGTGATGCAGTCAGTTTGCAAAGGAACCATGATCATCTGACCCAGATGCACGGTCCATATACCCTTTTCACTGCAAACTAATTTTTAAAGTCAACTAGGACACTTTTAAATATGAAGTCAAATGTAAAGATTTTTTGGGAAGCCTGAAAAACCTTCAGGACCATCTAACATGGTTAGGAAGACATCTTAGGAAGCATCTAACAGATATGGGGGATGTGGGGGAGATGTGTATCAGTGAATTTGTAGCAAAATACAGAAGTTTTGTGTTCAGAAGTTACAGAAGTAACTTCTTCAAAAGATCTTGCGAAGCAAAGCATCACTGTTATTATCCAACATACTTATTCTATTTCTTTATCTGGACAAAATTTCTACATGCTACTCGTCCTGCACGGTTTGTCGTAGACTCATGAATGTGTCAAATCGTCTTTGTTATAGTGGTGGGGTGTGCTATGACTTTTATTAGCAATCAGGTGTACATTGTTTTTAGGGCATATGAAAAAGTGGATGAAAAATGACTTGGGGTGGGCCAATATCATAGCCACACCCTAGCAACCAGTGACAGTACCCTAGCAACCACCCCATTGATTTCATTAAAAAAGGTGAGAGGCATCAGAACATCGTAGAGACAAGTGGGTGGCCTAAGTCATGCTAGCATTATGTTAAGTCATGTTAGATTGTTAAAACGTTAACAATATAGTAAAATATGTTAAACTAGATCAGACATTCTCTAAGACAATGGTGACTTGGTGTACAAAGTATTTTATACCAATAAACACTTTTCAGAAGGGGCTTTTTCAAGCCAACAAAGTTTGTCCTCAAACTTTACTATCTAGTTGTTGTTTACTGCTCAATGTCCAGACTTCTGTTCCTTTAGCCATTGCATTGTTAACCGGTTGGATTGTTTACCTGTTCCCCTTTGTACGGTGATGAGAAAGAGCAACAACATATTTGTGCTTGCCTTTTCACATCATGCTGATATTTATCGCTTTAAAAATAATTATTTGAACCTCCTAAGGAAAGTTTTTTGTTCATTTGTTATTTTTATTTCCGTTTGCTTGCACTTAAATTAGCCTTGTTCAGGCCAATGATTTCTATTTTTTATTTCATTTAGTACTTATCATATTTAGTTCATCATTAGCTCCTACTAGTACCAATACACTTCCCCTTTTATCAGTCATATAATGTAAAACACTTAGCAGCTGATTAAGCATTTTTGTGAACTCACCAAAGAACTGAATCTGAACCAGATTACCAGCAGTTAGATTTACACGACTGACATGTAATGCCACACGACTGACATGTAATGCCAAGAAAATATGGTCATAAGCTTCTCCTTTGGTAAAATAAATGAAATAAACAAAGCCTAACTGTAATAAATAGATGCATGTACATTTTAAATGGTGTCAGGTCTATTTTTAATAAAAATAAAAACAATTATTGATTAGTTTACATTTTTAGCATTTTAGATATTCTGAAGCAGCCAGCTCTCAGAAAAGTTGGCACTGGGATGATGCAGGGATATTTTGAGTGGTTGCAAAGTCAAGCCACCCCCTAGTCGCTATAATATTACAGTCCTGAGATATGACTCGTGTCCCAACTTCAATTCAATTTTATTTATATAGCGCTTTGAACAATGTTACATTGCTTCAAAGCAGTTTTACATAAAAAGCAAAGAATAATAATAAAACAGAACAAATGTCAGACATGTTAATATTATTATTGCAAATAATGTGTGGGATGTACAAGACTAATTAGGTATACTAGGTCTATAGTATGTTTACGAACAAAAAGCTGACTGAACTGATAAAGCCACAACTGATAAAGCATTCCATCTTACATAAGGATGGCATATAATAGACGACATCTTATGGGACAGGGCTATAAGGGATTTGCAATAGTACCATGAACTACACAACATGCAAAAGCAGCATACATACATAAAATATATACAGTAAAATATTAGACGTTTACAATTTACAAAACCCTAGGCTAAGTTAGACGTCAGCAGTCTTCCAGCAAGCAAGCCAACAGGGCAACAGTGGCAAGGAACCAAAACTCGAATGATATATAAATAGAGAAAAAAACCTTGGGAGAAGCCAGGCTCGACCAGGGGGGCCAGTTCTCCTCTGCCACGTTAAAGCTGCAATTTGTAACTGTTTTAGATATGAACAGAGTTTATTGTGATGATTTATAGTTAATGATGAAAAACTGATGGTTCCAACTTTATTTGATATGTGAAATCGTGCCAACAAAAAGCGGTGAGGCATAATGTTACTAATTGTGCCTAAGCAGGGAACAAAATAAAGCTAAACGTTGTCATGTATATAACGGTACGTTTACTAAAGAAGTCTATCAAATCCTGATGATCTGTCTCAGGGTCATTTCATCCAGTCCCCCACTATCTGGTCTCAGAGTTTGGATCCAGCTGACTACAGGACCTTGGGGAATGAAAGACAGACAGATTTAGTGTGGAGCCAGTACATCTGTTTTTGTGGGAAGTGTTCCTGGTTCCGGTTTACCTAATTAATGCAGCCTAATAATCCCTTAAGGGATTTAAGTAATAAATCCATAGGACTATGTGTAGATTTAAAATGACAGAGTGTATGTGCCTCCCGGACAACAGTGGGAAGACTATTCCAAAGTTTAGGTGCCAAATACGAGAAGGATCTACCACTAGCACTTGTTTTTAAAATTCTGGGTACTAATAGTTGGCCAGAATTTTCAGATCACAGTGAACATGAATATCCACATTATGGATATGAGAATGGGGGAAATGCGCAAAATAATAATAATAATATTTTGAGCCGCAAAATATCGTCTCTCGGCCTCAAATGGCCCGCGGGCCGCGAGTTTGTGACCCCTGCGTTAGAGCATGTAGCAAGATGCAAGTTTAAGTGACCTTATTTGTGAGCATTGAATAAATATGGTTTTGAGAGAGAGAGAGAGAGAGAGAGAGAGAGCAAGCGAGCGAGCACGAATGGATGTTAAGCCCATAAAGTTAAATCAGCTAAGCATTTCTGAATGAACCATCAGTCGACATCAATCATCTTGGGAAAGGGGTACAACTTAACGCAGCTATACTGTATGTATAGAAATCTGATTCTCGCATTGAGCTGTAGTGCTAAGTGCGAATCCGCATGCACGTGGAGAAAGATATACAATGTAGATCTACAATGTAGCCTGCACAGAGAGAGTAAAAACGCTTGTATGTTTCGCAACGAATTGTACGTGCACAAAAGTTACCGGGCAAATCGTTGACTTGAAAAAGCTGGGGCCTTCATACGCCTCAAATGGATTAAAAAAAGAAACCCACTTATATTCACAACCTGTTTGTGAGTGCTTGTGCTTTTTGGAAAAAAATCCTGCATGTGTGCGCTGAGGAGGGAAACCGGTTGCAATGGAAACTTTCTGACTGGAGTGGCTCAGATATGTGATGTAGTTCGTTGAGTTCTGGAGATTGACGAAGTTTGCTGAGGTGATGTCCAGAGTCTGTCTTAAAGAGACTAAGCCAGAAGCTGCACCCCCCTGTCACTCCTCATCACTCCTCGTTTCTCCCAGTTGACACGGCAACACATAACCGCCGTTATCAGAAATCTCCACTTTGGCCGGAGTTTTTAGAAATAATCGTTTTCTGTGATGAAAACTGGGTTTTCGTGTAAATGAGAGGCCAAACCGCAGGGAAATATCTGCGTCTTCCCTTCGTGTAAATGGGGCCTGACTGTTGGCAGTCATTTTTAATGTCACACAGGTCATTCCCAGTGAGGTCTAAATCAACCAATAGGTGATGAGCAGTCCAAAGTTTTCCTCATGGCACATTTGCAAATGTTAATCCAGGTTATTGATATATTGATGATCTGTTAAATACTAAATATGACAGATGGGAATATATACAATAGGAATTATACAAATATCTATTTCATATCAGTTCATATCATATATCAGTTTAGGACAGTTTTTTTGTGACCTTACAAGAAAGTCCTACCTTTGGTCTGTTGGAATTTTCCTAGCCTCTCTTGGAAGCTCATTGAAGCATGGTAAAATGTCATAAACTTGTTGGTGTCAGAGGTGCTGATAGCCATCCGGAGGAAAAGTTTGCCTCCAAACTCTCTGGAGCCGGGGATCTAAAGTGGATTTGGAAGTTTTTAGTGAAGGGGGCATTTTTGATCCCTAAATTATCCAAATATTAGGCCATTATAGGCACTACAATGCCCTGACACAAAAAACAAGGCAAAATAATTTAGAAAACCCAAGACAAGAAAGCCAGCACTCTGACATTATGAAATCCTATTTACTATCATCTGTTTAGACACCAGTTACATTTCAAGTTCTATAGCCAATTTTTAATGCCTAGTTACTTTTCACCCACCTTACAGAGTCTTCATCAAGAGTTAAATAGTATTCTGGGTTATGTGTGAATGATTTTGGTGCAATGATTGAAACTTCTGTTTTGTCTGAATTTAGCAGTAAAAAGTTGCTAGTTGTACAGGTCTTCGCAGGCTTCAAATTTCAGGCTTCACTTCAAATTTGGTAAGAATTGCTGTGGCACCACAGTAGCATGCCAACTTACCAGGTAAACTGTCAATAAATAGAGGGATTGACACAAAATTGACGTTTCAAGCTGTGTCAGGATCCTGAAGAGTAGATGTTTTGAAACACTGCTCTACAGCGGGTTTCAAAACACCAAATGTCACGTGACTACGCTTTTTAAGTGTTTCAACACCTGAGATATAGTCCTGCTGAATCTGTTTGATTGACAGTGTTAGGAACAAACCACATAATTACACTAGTTTTAACCTCGAAGGCAAGAGGAATTATATTTTAAAACTAGATTTCTGAAGAAAATGTAAATGGTGCTTGCCCTGGCAAAAATTAGGAATATTTAAACAATTTTAACACAATTTAGCATGATATTAGCATGTTTTAGGATGAAATTACATGATGTTAGCATTATTTAGCATAATGTTAACATGATACTTGCATGACATAGCATGATGTTATCATGACATAGCATGATGCTAGCATCACTTAGCATGATAGATATACTAAAATATGTCTTATTCATGATGTTAGGAGGTTGTTACGGTGATATAAATCGTTGTTAGGGTGTGGTCAAGAAAATGCCAGGGCGATACCCAAAGCCCACTGACAGCCCGAGTCAAATAAGCCCACTCACATGTTCTTACAGTGTTTCAATGCTGAGGTATGGCTTATTCATTTTATTATATGGTTGTTCGGGTACAGTAAATGGTTGCTAGGGTGTAGCTAGACAGTTAACAGGGAAAAACCAATAGACGGATATGTGTGTGAATTAAACAAGTCAACTCCCATGTCTCTATGATGTTCTGGTGTTAGGATACAGCTAACTCATGCTGGTTGCTAGGTTCTTCCAAATGGTTGCTAGGGCATGGCTGTACAGTTTCCATGGTAATAATTAAAGACTACTTCGCAGTCTGAATCAAGAGAAGCCGCCCACTTGTCTCTATGATTATCTGATGTATCTTACCTTTTTCAATGAAGTCAATGGGGTGGTTGCTAGGGTACTGTAACTGGTTGCTAGGGTCATGGCTATGAAGTTGAAATGTTACCATTTGTTGCTGCTTACTAAGCCGAGGGATATGAGCCTATTGCCAAGTCTCTACGACATTCTGATGCGGAGCTATAATGTCACAAAATTCAGTCCAACGTTAAGTCTATAGAATTTTTTCGCTCATTTTTTTGTACGCCCCAAAAACACTGTACATCCAATCACTTACAAAAATCATAGAACATACCACACAATAAGCCAGTCGATTTGACATCATTTATGGGTCTACGACAAACCATGCTGATGTAGAATGTAGAAATTGTCGGATAATAATAGTGGTGCTTGCGAAGCAAAGAAGTAGGTTAAATCCCTGTGTATACCTTACTCCCCTATCTCAAGAGGTCTTTAGCCTACTTGTTCCCTGACTCCCATGTGGGACTAGTTGTTAGTTCAAGGTGTGGGTGTAAGACCAGTTATGTTTCGACAGCAAAGCAATTGTTATTTTTAAATAAAAATCTTGATATGTAACAAATGTTCATATTGTGGCTTGACCAAAATAGCCTATAGCTCTTAATTCACAATGAGGAAGCTACAGGTTATAAAACCAAGCTCATGTAAACCAAGCTCATGTAGTTATCAGACAGATATTAAAAACTTAACACAACAAATACTAATTTGTAAACAGTTTACATAACAACGTGGAAAAGGACACCCAACCCAGTATTCAAACCCAAAACGACAACATGCCGTTAAAGAGTACTATCCGCTCCTCCACATTTGATTTGTCAGTTTAATGTTTAATTCATCAACACTTCTCCGAATCATTGTTTCAGATCAACACGTGCAAGTCACCACTAGGTGTCAAATTGTTCCTAAGCCTCAAGACAATCAGACACTTGTTTCAAATGTTTCAGGGCCGCTTCCTACCTACTGACGAGGGAATGAAAGGTTCAGTAGATTGTTCGCTCTAAACAAATGGCTAATGTCATGGTGTAATAAACAGAAACTGCTCTTTGTCAATAATTGGGATCTTTTTTGGGAGCGTCCAAGGCTCTTCCGCCCAGATGGACTGCATCCCAGCAGCATTGGAGCGGATCTCCTGTCCGACAACATCTTGAGGACACTACACACCATCTGACTAGTAAGTCAAAACCTTACCCATAGTCCATAACATACCTCCCACTCAACTGTAAATAGTACTTCATTAACTAGATCGATAGAGACTGTGTCTGTACCCCGAATTGTACAGAAAAATCTATTCTAATAAAATCTAATCGTGATCAAACCTGATGACAACATAATAAATAGACAAAACCCAAAATTTTTACAGCTCGGACAACTTAATATTCGTTCACTAAACTCAAAGGCAGTTATTATAAATGATATGATCACAGACTTTAAATTTGATATGCTCTGTCTGACTGAAACTTGGCTTAAACCTAATGATTATTTCAGTCTAAATGAGTCCACCCCACCAGGCTTCTGTTATATGCATGAGCCCCGCCCGGTCGGCCGAGGTGGCAGCATTGCAACTATCTATAGGGATTCTATAACTGTAACTCAGAAAAAAAGGCCCTGATTTAAAGCTTTTGAAGTGCTTGCACAAAAAGTAACTCTTTTAAATAAGCAAAAAAACTGAATTTTCGCTGGCATTGGCAACTGTGTATAGACCCGCTGAACCCTACACTGATTTTCTGAAAGAGTTTGCAGAGTTCTTATCGGATCTGTTGGTTAACACCGATAAAGTATTGATTGTAGGAGACTTTAATATCCATGTAGACAACGCAAATGACTAAGAACAATTACGTAGAACAATTACGTCAACTACTAAATACAGATTCACAAACAGTTTGCCAGACTTGGACCACCTGCTGACCGTACCAATTAATACCGAAATATTCAACGATATGACCAGCAACATGGGCACTATTTTCTCTAACACATTAGAAACCGTGGCACCGTTAAAGACAAAAAAGGTTAGAGAAAAAAGCATAGCACCCTGGTATAACTCCACCACGCACGCCTTAAAAAGAAAAACACGTAAACTGGAGCGAAGTTGGAGACAAACTCAATTAGAGGTTTTCCGAATTGCGTGGAAAGAGAGCACGAACGGCTATAAAAAGGCACTAAAAACTGCAAAAGCCGAGCACCTCCGTGACCTCATAGAAAGCAACAAAAACAATCCGAGGTTCTTATTTAAAACTGTGGCTAAATTAACAAATAAACAGACATCACCAAATCAGGATATTCCACCGCACCTTGCTAGCAATGACTTCATGAAATTTTTTACAGAAAAAATTAAAAAGATAAGACATAAAATAGTGGAGTTTATAATGTTCACGTTAGATTGATTGGCAAGTTATCACGGGCACCGCGATTTGTCCAGGAGACAGACTCCTGGAGCTGGAATTAAAAATGCTCATCTGCTTCTTTTGAAAAACAAAAAAGTGTCTGGCGAACTAAGAGAGGAATAGAGTTAACTTTATAATTACCTACGCAATTGATTTACAGGAATAAAACATAACAGCACGTTGTTTGAAAGGTTTGTTTTGCCTCCGTTATGTATAAACGATATATATTTTCCTATTACTTCTGTGATGAATGAAATATGAAATTTAAGAAAATAAAAATATAACGTTTTGTTTGAAAGATGCTTTTGTCTCAATTTCATAAAAAGTATAGGCTATATATAGAAGTAGGCGCTATGTAGAAGATGATGTATATGAAAAGCACTATACAAATAAATGTTAAAATTGAACTTATATATGTTTATTCCTGGTATTTGTGTTTATATTTGTGTGATCATGCAGCATCATTTAAAACGTAAGAAACAAATAAACATTACGTAACTGAAAACGCTAACAACCATGAAACATAATAAGCGCTGAGACTTGCTCTCTCGTTTACCGCCATTGCAGGTTTGAACACAGTTTGAATTTAGCAGGTGATCACGTGACCACTGAACATTCTAATTACACCGGTGTGATTGTACGCATCTGAGCGTAACCAAGAATGATCACACTGGTGTGATCGTACGCGCGAAGGGTTAAACCTCTTATAAAGAAACCAAACCTAGATCCCAGTGAATTAGGAAACTCCCGACTGATTTTCAACCTACCATACCTGTCTAAAATACTAGAAAAAGTAGTGTCTACTCAGCTGTTCTCCTTACAAAATAATGATATGCTTGAAAAATTTCAGTCAGGCTTTAGGCCATATCACAGCACAGAAACTGCATTCTTTAAAATAACAAATGACCTGCTCATAGTTTCAGACCGAGGCAACATCTCTCTACTAGTACTGCTTGACCTTAGTGCTGCGTTCGATACTGTAGACCACAACATGCTTTTAGATCGCTTGAATTACACCGGTATTCAGGGACAGGCATTAAAATGGTTTAAATCTTACTTATCTGACCGATATCAATTTGTCCATCTAAATGGGGAATCTTCAAATCTAACACAAGTAAACTACGCATTACCACAAGGATCGGTTTTAGGGCCTATACTCCTCTCTATATAAATGCTGCCCCTTGGTACTATTAAGAAAACACAGAATCAGTTTCCACTGCTATGCAGATGATACTCAGTTATATATTTCCTCTATACCAGATGAAACTTTCCAATTATCTAAACGAGGGGTCCCCAAACTACGGCCTGCGGGCCGCATTTGGTCTGAAAATTTATGAAAAATGGTCTGAAAATTAAAATTTATTAATGTTTTCCTTATATCATGTCCGTATTTGATCCAAAAAAATTGGCTTTCAAACTAAAAATTTCACTTAGTTATTAACATTGCCTAATTATTTATTAATTCACCTACCAATAGAATGGTACATTCAACAATGTTTCATCGAGATCGAACAGGTGATGCATGAGCCACCTAGAAAATTCAAAGCGACGACAAAATGGCCAAATGATTGGGAAAGAGAAAGGTTGATTCAGAATGCAGGGTATTTAATCAAAAGTGGACAAGTGATTATTTTTTTGTTCAGTGCAAAGAAGTGGCTGTTTGTCTCATCTGTCAAGAAACTGTGTCTGTGTTCAAAGAATACAATCTGCGCCGACACTATGAAACCCGCCACAGAGAAAAGCATGCAAGCTTGCAAGGCCAAGTGAGAGCAGACAAAGTGTTGAAGCTAAAAAGTGTACTATCAGCTCAGCAGAATACATTTGTACGCCAAACCCAGTTGAACCAGTCATCCATTCTAGCTAGCTTTCAGGTAGCTAAACTTATTGCAACCAGCGGTAGGCCGTTCAGTGATGGTGAGTTCGTCAGATAATGTATGAATGCTGTTGCGGAGGAGGTGTGTCGATAAAAAAGACGTGCGGTGAGTCTGTCAGCAAGTACAATCACCAGACGAATTGAAGAAATGGGGGATAATTTATATGCGCAGTGAGGGATTCCATCTTTATCCTTTTATTGTCTTACTACAGTTTTATTATGCTTATAAACATTTAATCACTGCTTTAATCATTCATTAGTAGATTATTAAGTTTAA